>JANAVB010002998.1:3769998-3951307 GCA_029216955.1 Iris pallida
CCTCCCTCGATTATGCGATAAGCATCTTCTGCTAGAATAAGCTGGATTGTGGTGTGCACATTTGTCACCGGTGTGTGTAGGTGGGTGCCTATACCATGTTCCATAGCGTACATTGTACAAAGCTTATTAAGCTCGATGTAGTTTAAAGATAGCCCTTTATTGATGAAATAAGGTATCTTTTCTAGGGGGATTACATCATCTGCGGAAGGAACATCAGTGTGGGCAGCCACATACTTGGCTAGCTCCGATTCCTCTTCGGCTACCCCCTATAAATGAAGACTGAGAGGACGACCTGGTCAACTTGATCTTCAGAGGTTCAATTGGTGGAGCAGAACGTGGAGTTGTCGACAGACTAGCAACCCCCAGCTTGGTACTCGATGCTGGGCGGGGATTGTTGGTTCGCTAGAAGTCCCAGGCCTTGCATCAGGGTGACGACTCTTCTTGGAAAGACGTATCGTCATTGGCTTGTCCGAGGGATTGAGCTTCTCCTTTTGCGGCTGACCGATTTTTGGCAGCCTGATTGTTAGGGGCCCCATTGTAGGTCTCGGCACTTGGCCCAACCTTGGCAGTCGGATTATCATCTGTTCTTCTTGTGCCGAGAGACTGATCGCGTCCTTACGCAAAGTGACCGTAAGGGGTGCGGACTTGCCTGGCTTGCGAGCCTGGAGGTGGATCATCAGAGGTTCCTCTGATCCTGTGGCTGTCTTGGCATGAGCTTGCACATCTTCTTCACCCAGGTGCTTCTTTGATTTTTCGTACAGGCAGGAGTCTGAGTAATATGATTCGACTCCCTTGAAGGGATCGATATCGGCAAATTCTGTCCTTACGAAGCTATGCTTATCGATATTTGAAGCATTGGTGCAGCGTGGAGGGCACGATCATGTAATCGTGTATCCAAGGGCGCCCCAGGAGGATATTGTAAGAAGTGTCGGCATCTATGACGTAGCAGGTGACTTCTGATTGGAGATCGCCCAACCTGACACTTCAGACGAATCTTTCCAATTGGGTAGCTCCTGCCCGAATTGAAACCGCTGATGGCGGTGCTTGTAGGCGTCAGGCGATGCATCGGAATGCGAAGATGATGTAGCAGACCCTTCGGAATGATGCTTATAGACGACCCAGGATCAATGTGCATCCGATCCACTTTTACGTCGTCGATGTATCCGGTGTAGTATAACGGGCGATCATGCAGGTTGGTTTTGATGAGCATGTCCTGCAGAGAAAAGACGATATTGGGCATCGCTTCCGTACACGCACTGTCTTAGAGATCTGCAGGTGATTATCCCGTGAGGATGACCTGAGCCAAGTACGCGTCGGCATTTTGGAGTGCGTCGCTCAAGGCTGCGCGGACATCCTTCGAGAGCCTCAGTAGTTCATATAAGGACAATTTGGCCGGTGTATTGGCCAATTGCGCTAGTATATCGAAGTTGTAGGGCCTCTCCAGCCCCTGAGGTGTCTCTTTCCGGAGGGATTTGTCTAAGCGAGTCTCCTTCGGCCTAGGCTTGTCGGTCGTCGGAGGCTGATGAGGCGCTGGAGCGTCAGTGGTAGCTGGCGGATGATCATCAGTCGAGTTCTCAACCACGGGTTGGATTGTGCTCCAGATCGAGTGACGACAGCCGTGACTTCTTCCACATCTGCCGAGATGGTGCGGCAGGATCTGACTTTCCCACTCTTCTTCTTGTGAATAGAAGACGGAGCGGACTGAGTCACTTCAGGTACTAGATCCGGGTGGACCCACATGATTTCCCCCGTGATGTGGTGAGGGGCACTAAACCAGCAGCTTGATCCCGGGCAGGTAAAAGATTAGCAATCTCCATCGTCGCCAGAGGGATGTGTACAACACCGTCTTGAGTCTCTGTTGGAGGGATGCTGCCAAATTGTACGGACACCATGTTGGCTGCTACGGTTACCTTCGAAATCGATGGCCAGAGCGTTTGAATCAATGAGGTTTTGGATGTATCATTTTAGCTGGTAGCAGTCATGTGTAGCATGGTGAACGTAGCGGTGGTAATGATAGAACTTTGGGTTCTCCAGATCTGCTGGCCGCGGTTCCCGTCTTGGTGGAGGAAGCTGAATTCTGTCTCCTTGTATGAGCATGTCCAAGATGGGCTTGACGTGACCGTCTTCGAAGGAGTACGTGATCTGCGGCCATTTTGTCTGCTGGCTTTGGCTCGGGTTTTTGTGCCGTGTCGGCCACCATAGCCTGCTTACCCCTGCCGTCGCGATTTTTGGAGGGGCTACCCTCATTATCGTTATTGTGACGCTTGCCCTTGTTCTCTCCGTCCGAGATGTGCAATCCCAGTTGGCAAGCCTTCTTCAGTCGTTCTTCGGCGCTTGTGGCGCTGATGATAAACGTCTGCCAGTCCTTGAATTGACTTTCGCCCATCCAGAGACTGATTGTTGGGAGGAGTCTCTTTTGGCAAATTTCAATCAAGGAGGAATCTGGATTTCCAGAGGGCAACTTCATGGTAGTTTGGCGGAACCGCTCAATGTTGTTCCTTGTCAGCTCCTTCTCCCTTGGACGACATCCATGAGGGTGGACATGGTGATGTCCTGTCCTACCTTGTAGAATCTCTCCAAGAACAAGTGCTTGAAGCCAGCGAAGGAGTGGATGCAGTTGTCTGGCAGGTTGCGGTACCAGTTGAAGGCGACTCCTTCCAATGCCCCAATGAATAATCGCGTGAGGATAGCATCATCATGGGGTAGATGGTCGGTGGTGACCTCGAAGTAAGTGATGTACCGACTTGCTGAGGTCTTGCCATCATATGGGTTGATATTGAACGGCTTATATCTTGGTAGGAATGGAACATCCTCCATTCAGCAGGATATGGTTGCCGTATTCTGAGATCTTGAGAGTTTTCTCGGGCGTGGAACATGGCTCGGAGATCCTGAACCTCTCTTTTACTTCTCGGGCCTCATCTGTCGCGGTAGGGGCCGTTATTTCGGGAGGATTATTGCCCGGGTCCGGTGCCGTTGAATTTGAATCTACATTGATTGCGGGACCCGCGCTTGTTTGGCCAGGTGTCACTCCCTGCAGCGTAGGAAGAGCTTTGATTCGTCTACAGACTTGACCAAGGCATGCAGTATCACCTCCAAAGTGTCGATGTATTGGCGATCACTGGAACCACCTTGATTGCTGTCCGTCATGAACACCGTCCTTACATGAGGAGTGATGGAAGGAACGGTGGAGGATGTGCCCTCCGAGTCATACCCATGTACCGAAAGTCATCGGGGTAGGTGGGAATGTTCTCTTCGGGTTCGGACTCGGAGGGAACAGTACCCCATCCTCAGAGCTTGCTTCATCTTGAGAGTCATGGATGTCTTCGGGGACATCACGTCTGTTGTACCTGATGGGAGAGTTGTTTCCCCGGGCTCGTCTCCTTGAAACATCGGATTGTTGTGGATGTTCGGAGGAGTGCTACCCCAGTTCCCACGACCCCAGCGATGTGGATGATGAATCTTCCATTGCAGCAGATTTCGTCTTTGAAGGGTGTGTTGGAATACTCCGATGGAGGACAACCGTTTAGACGACAGTTTCTTAGCTGTAGTGGTTGATATCTTGGGGCTGGAGATGCTTGTCTTCTTCCCTCTCCCCTCGGCGGGGACTTTCTGAGTGGAATTACAGGAGACAACAGGAGGTGCCTTGTCCTCTGAGCTCGGATGCTGTAGTCTTTGGAAGACTGACGGCCGGTCTTCCGTCACTGCCGCGTTATTGCAACAGCAGTTGACGATAATTTGGGTACAGTGACGTCCAAGCGAGGACTCTTTGCACACCGAAGCCCCTTCTCTTTCTTGCGCTTGTGGAGGATCGCCTCACGCAGGTCAGAGGAACCACTTTATCCTTTTGCCGCCGGGGGCTGGACTCGAGTGGTTCTATACAATTTCCCATTAGAGGCCCGCGTGATAGTCAACGGGACGCCCCGATAGTCAGAGGTTGGGGTAGCTGACTGGGCTTGATGAGCCCGCACTGCCCTAGACTTCTTTCTAGCACTTGCGGGTGCGTAATAGGAAGAGTCTAAGTTGAATACCACAGAGTCTGGCTTATCATCCAGAGAACCATCAGGGTCAGGACCGTATGAGACGATCGAAGACTGATCAAGAGGAGTGTGGAACAGACGCTATGCGGCTAGGATTGGAAACCGTACAGGCTGTCTGCATGGTTGTCTTCTGCTGTCGGATGAGTTGTTCTTGTGCGACTGGGAGTCACGACCGTGTAGGCTGGCCGCATGCGGTTGGCAACTGTGGTGCATGGGTTTTCTGCAAGCGATTGACTTCAGTGACCGCATGAGTCTCATCCATGCGGTTCAACTGTAGCCGCATAAACTATACGGCTGACAGATGTGGCCGTATGAGTTTTCTTCATGCGGCTGGCGGATGCAGCCGCATGAGCTTTCTCCCTGCAGCTAATACCCTTATGCGGCTCGGATCGCATAGAGTTCCTCTCTGCCCCTGCAAGTCCAGCATCATCGTATTTTCTTCTGCGGACTTGGGGACAGCAGAGTTGTCTACGGTCTGAAGTGGGCCGCAGGAGAGTCCTTCTCGCCGTCTTGAGCAACAGAGGGTATCCCATCGAGGGCTTGGGGAGGAGCAAATGATTTTGGCCTCACTCTTTGCGAGCTTTCGTCATGCGGGTACGTTTCTGGACCGGGCCAGCGCTTCCTTCGGAGAGCATCTCTTCAAACGCCTGTTGGTCGAAGCGGACGACCATCTTTTATTGCGTGGAGCCAAGTTTGGCTGCATCCGACTGCATTACCAACTCCTCAGCCGTGGAAAGTTTGTCCCCAACAGAGTCGCCATCGTGTTTGCCATGAAATATAAAAGAGCAGAACAGTTTTATGGGAGGACTGGACTTTTACTTCACGTTACAAACTCGCTTGTACAAAGAAAGCCTAGGGACGAAAACCTACGTACAGCAATCTAAGTACAATTGTTTATTTTTGATTCTGGGGGGTGACTAGAGGCTCGGGAAAGCGACGGCAGCTCTGCCTTACTCCTTGGACGATCGGACGTAGCCTTGGCTCCTGTGACGAGATGTTTGGCGTTGACAAAGAAATGCTCTTCTTGCTCTCCTCGTGTTGCTCCTCTGGCTTCTCTCTCTCTGTATATTTTCTCTCTGATTATTAGGGGGGAAGCTTTCTATCCGTCTCCTCGCAAGGGGATGGTACCTTGCTATTTATAAGAGTGGGGGCATCATTAGAGTTTGCAATGATTGCCCATTCTCAAAGTGGCGGTGGCATGATAAGTGATTAATCTGGGCCATTAATCTTGAGCGTGAAGGATCTGGCCATTAATGAGAATTATGCCAAATCATGTCAGTCATTAATGTTGATTGCAATAAATCCATCATGATGATTTGCTGATATCCGCAAATCTGAATGAATCAATTTAATTCATTCTCTTGCCACGTATCCCAAATCATTGGAATGGCCCAAAATTTGATTATCTTTAGGACACGTGTTCTGTCATCATGGTTGAGCCGCATGAGGAGCGTTCATATTTGGGCCGCATGAAGGTCGTCATGACCGAGCCGCATGAAAGATTTCATGACCGAGCCGCATGAATATCTATACTCGAACCGCATGAAGGTTGTCATGACCGAGCCGCATGAATATGTTCATGACCGAGCCGCATGGGGGTCTTCATGGCCGAGCTGTATGAGAGTCTTCATGGCCGAGCCGTATGGATTTCTTCATGGCCGAGCCGCATGGGGGACCTTCATGATTGAACCGCATAAGTTTATCTGCACTGGCCGCATGAACTCGTCTAGCCTGGCCGCATAAACTTGCCTCGAAGCTGTGAAGATTTTCTCCAGTTCCCTAGGAAGATAGTGCTTTTGTGTCAGCCATTATGACTTCTTTACGTCAGGGCTGTCAGCTGTCAGCTGTCAGCCGTCAGAGCATTAATTGCGTTCGAACGACGCTGGGCACAGCTGTTCTGAAAAGACACGTAGCTTCCCTCTGTGGGCCGCATGGAGTCCGCTCGAGCTGTCTATGTGTTTGAGCCGCATGTCCATGTTGGTGACTTTTGAGCCACATGATACTCTTGAGCCGCATGAAGCTCGTCTGATTTTGAGCCGCATGAAGCTTCCTGGGTTCTGTGCCGCATGAAGAATGTATCATGACCGAGCCGCATGAAGGACATCTTATGACCGAGCCGTATGAGGAATGTCTCATGACCGAGCCGCATGAAGGACGTCTCATGACCGAGCCGCATGAGAATGTCTCATGACCGACCGCATGAAGGACGTCTCATGACCGAGCCGCATGAGGAATGTCTCATGACCGCGCCGCATGAAGGACGTCTCATGACTCGCATGAGGAATGTCTCGATCTGCCCGTGCACTCGCTTTGTGGGCCCGGGTATCCCGAACACACGAGTGCGTAGGTATCATGTTTGCTCCCTGATGTGGGGGCTAATAGAAACACTTGCCCTCGATCTTTGTTGGAGACTCTTGAGAACCACTCTGTCCGTTTGCCGCCGGGGGCTGGACACAGGCGGCTCTGTACAACTTTCCATCAGAGGCCCGCTTAGCGGGACGCTCTTGATGGTCAGAGGTTGGGACAGCTGACTGAGCCCAATGAGCCCCGCTGTCCTAGACTTCTTCTACTTAGCACCCGAAGGTGCGTAATAGGAAGAGTCCAAATTTGGAATGAGGGAAGAGAAGTTGGTGCCCTTTTCAAAGGAGGTAAGGGGGCTCTATTTATAGAATGGAGTGAGCCCTTTCTTCTTCTCCTTTCCGATGTGGGACTAAAAGCAATATTTTCTATGCTTCTACACAATGCTTTGTTAGGAATACCATGGTTGCATGAACACGACATTGTGCCCTCTACTCTCCACCAATGCTTCAAATATGTGGATGACAACGGAGAAGTCCGATCCCTTCCGGGGTGTCGAAGCATATTTACTGACTCAAGACACTGAGGAAGATCAGAAGGACAATACAGATGATGTCCTTATGATTTCGGTCAAAAGACATACTTCTCGTCCTTCATCTTCTCAAACTTTGACCATCCATCTCTCTTCTTCCGTCAAACATCCTCTTATTGAGAAGACGGAGCATAAGGAGCTTACCTATTCTGAGCCACTTGTTATTGACCTTCGTCGTAACATGCCTTCTTCTTCTTCTCCTTCTTCTCCTTTGGTTATCAATCTTAGCAAGCCATGGCTAGGATCAAGAACCCTATTATAAATGGTGATGTAATTATCAATAAAGTAGCATCTCTTTTGTAGTATATGATGTCAACTACTATGCTCGATGTTATCTAGAAATCCTGGATAACTTTGAACCTCTTACATTAGGAGCAGTTCAACCTCTTCAAGACGATATATCACTGAATCAGCACAAGATTTATTCTTTCTGGTTCGCGTCTCGGAAGTTGGATGAACATCTATCCTTTTAGCAAAGGATTGCATCAAAAGGCTATGTCCGATAGCGAGGCTAAAAATGACGATAGTGGGCAACTTTAACTACGTCGTTACAGTCAACAATCAAAGAACATCAACCAAAAGATGGGCTATAATTTCAAAACTAGCCACAACGATGGTAGGGGAAGGCGAACTCCTATTCGTATCCCTGCTTAAAAGGAAAGTCACTACAATACTACAGTAAACAAAAACTTGGATTGGGCTGCATTTCACCGATCACAACCCCAGATGCTTCTGAGTGTGACAAAGAGAAGCGAACTAACTCTTCTGACTCTGTCTTATGTGATTCGGACACCAGTGTAGGGCACGTCCATCGAGTGACTGTATCTTCTAATATGGTGACTGCCAAGTTCTCGAAGACGAAGATGATTTTACTAAAACCCCTGAATTTGATCCTGGGCACAAAGGATGGACACTCAATGGGAACTTCACTTCGAGCAACGTAAGCCACGTACGAAGATCAATTAGTTAAGTCGATGTCGGAGACGAAACTCTCCAAGACCGATTTTCATCAGCAAAATCCTTCATGAAGCAGATAAACAAGAACTACTTCAGCTTATTAGGGAATAAATTGACGTATTTGGCGGAAGCTATGAAGACATGCCGGGATTGATAGATTGTAACGTCCTAGTCCCAAAATACATAGGACCAAGTACGTGAACATGCCAGAGCACATATACGAAAAATACTCCAATATGGAATCCTCGCATACGTACATAAGCTGTATATAAAATAACCACAGGCCAGAATAATGTAATAATCTAATCTCAAACAGAAGATATAAGAGTCCAAATAATAAAATGAGTGTATCAAAATATAGTCAGGTGAACATACTCACTCCAAACTGCTATAAAAATAGTCTCATAAGATCGGTGTCCAACCTTAACAAAACAGAAAGAAAAGAGATGTAAAAAAATCCATTAATGTCTCAATAAATGAATAGACTAAAAAATCAGCGGGGGATGCCTCGTCATCAAAATAAGAAAGATCCAATGCCTCCATACTCCTGTGGGAACTCGTCTAAACCTGGAGAGATAACCAGGTCCTCAGTGGGATGTAACAAGATACAAGAAAATACCATGCCATATAAACTGTGATATATAATATGAAAGAAAAGGGGATGCATGCAATAGGGTTCCTGACCAGTCTACTGTGAATATGCAGTTTAGATACAATCCTTCGACGCATGATCTCTGGCTGTAAATAGGATCTGGTATAGTCCCCACTTTGGCACCAGTGACCTTAGCGCATGGCGTTCAAAAACGACAGTGGCTAACCTGAGAGGATAATCATACCGTATCTCCAGCAGAGCTTTCGGGTTACAAGGGAAGTGTAATCGAAGCCCATATGTCAGGTACTGTTCTCCCCACCCAATGCCTAGTATCATCATCTCCATGACTGATATGAACCTCTAGTAACCGCCAAGTCTCTAGCATGCAATTCTATTGGCAATTACACCTATCCGTCGCACGCTCCATACGTATTGGTGGCCAGCCAACTACGCGGGTACGTGCCCTACATGTGACTCACAACACATGGTAAATCAAGTGTCAAGGCCGTATGAGATATACCAATACTCAATAACAATGGGTGGTCACTAGGCTAAGTCAATGCAAGAGAGAGAAAAAAAGCAAAAAAAATGATCGATAGAGTCGCTTGCACCCAAGTGTGACTTGGACGCACAATTTTATAATAACAATAAATAAGAAATGCTGAAAATAATAATTGAAAATAAGAATATGTAGTTCACAGAGTATGGTGGCAAGGTATCTCGCCTGGCAGTGCGGAAAAAGCAACTCCAAACAATCAGTCACGTTAGCAAGAAACCTCAGAATCCACAAACGGCTCCGGATGCTGAAACAAACATCAAAAACATTTTCGGCGTAAAAGATATCTCCAGGACATGCCTGTCCAAAAGTCCAATTTGGAACAGGGGCAAAATCATAATTTGGGTCAAAATAATGTCCGTCGTTGGACCCATTTTGCACCGAAATGCGTGCTAATGTCTACGGTCTCTAAAGTGTCAAACTACATGTCTACAGATCCGGTTTAAGGAGACGAACCCAAAAATGGTATGTCCAATTTTGGATTCGATGAGCCGTGCACAAAATTGCCCGTTGGGTCGGGTTGCGGGCCCGCCAATTTGGTGTTTCGATCAACCTTCTCAGAATCGGACCAAACTTGGCATACATGACCAAAAAAATCGATACGGTCCTGATGGCACAAGTTTTACGTCGATCCGACAAACGTGAATGAAGTTATGTCAAGTTTACAAAACGTCGATATAGGGGTATATCGACGGATACGCATTAATTTGTCGCGCACGTGCAACGAAATCGAGTTTCGTCAGTTCTCACATGTCGGCAACATCCATACACTTTTTCGATGCGTATAGTACATGACCAAGTTGCCGATTTGTCGAGGCGTACGCCGTATCGAGAAAAGTTTTCTGAATTTTAATATTCTAAAAGCAGTTTTTCTCACATCTTGGAAATCAAATAACTTTCTGCCTATGCAACAAAATTCAAAATCTACAAGTTGAGTTCTACTCTTGGTTAGGTTGTCTTTGACTATTGTAATTAGTTTCTATGAAACCCTACAGTACAGATGTCACGACCCACTCCCGAATAATCGGACACGAGTCGGACACGCCCAGCCTTCGTCGTTAGACACGACGAAGTAAGCTCTACCAAGCTAGAGAAAACTAACCAGATAAACATGAAAGTATAGAATCACAGCATCTAAAAACGTATCCCAGAATGATCACCATAATCCACAATTCTATGTATATAAATGTTGAGTCATCAAGAATGAAATGTACATGAATTCTAAAGACAATATCTAAGAGTAAAGCTAACAGTCTAAACCTGAAACCTCAAGCTAAGCCTCATCCTGCTCAGCTAAATCCTGGGCTCTGGCCCATAGAGTAGAACAATGTCCTACAAGCATACCTGCAACATATCCTATTCAGGAGCGAAGCAAGTACAATTCTAGGTAATGAACAAGACATCATGATATGAAAGTACGAGAGGAAACATGAAAGTACAGGAAAGAACATGTGAATAAGTACATAAAAGAAACAGTGTGTAAAGTACATGAAAGAACATGGTATGTAAGAACATGAAAGAACATGATATGTAAGCACCTGAAAGAACATGATATCATGGAATCACAGGAAATAAGTACAAGGTATATCTCCTGAACATGTGTGTACTATTTTGAAATATAACTAAGTATGTGACCGGCTAGGGGTAAGCACTAAAAGCACATGAAAGCACATGAATGGTACGGCTTAGGACACGCGTGCACGATGCGGGGTCTAAGCTAAACACACCTGAGTTGTTTCTTGGGTTTGGTCACATAAATAGTATATTTCCCCACCCCAGGTACAAGTAATAGAACAAGAAACATGAGCACCAGAAAGTACATGACGTGTTGCAATGTGTCAATCAAGAAAGCACAAGATATATAATGAAATGCGCAAGATCGTAGAGTGTACTTGCCTTGCTCCAGGAAAGTACAAGTAGGCAAAAGAGCTGGATGATCTCCTGTTAATAATGATTACAAGTTGGTTAAGTTCTAAACTATCAGTTGCTATATTATTGCTATTTATTCTACTTACTAATGAACTAATGTCTATGAAGTTTAACTAGCAACTGCAGGAAGTATTCTTATTAGCTATCAGTAAAAGTTAACCAGTTTTAAGAAGAGTAATGCTAGTTTTAATAATTAAACTGCTTAATCAAAAGGGCTGTCTTCTTTGGAAAGACAGTTTTTGGTTATGAATTAATACCAGAATTTAGTAAAACCTTTTAAACATAAAGAACTCAACTTTGAAATTTATTTGCAAAGTTAGACTGAAAGTAAAACAAAAGAAAATTTATTTAAATTAAATTGAAATATACTGCTACAGTCCAACCAGTCTATTGGCCCAAGTTCTGGCCCAACAAACCCAACTCAGTCCAAAATACTAAAGTGTCCCAACTTCTGCCATAAGTCTAGCACAGAACCAAACTCAAAACTGGCCCAACACTACAATTCCTATGGCCGGCCCACACACACACAAACGTATACAAAATATTATAACCCAGTGGGCTATCCAGCCCACTCCATAATTACAAATAAAACCAAATAGATTATGAATAATAATAATAACTTGAATATTTAGCTAGCCCAACTAAGCCCAATGCAAGCCCAAACTCAAGGTTCAGCCCGTCAATAGTCCAAAAGCAGGTACAATACATTCACAGGGTCATCTTCCTCGTACCCGACACGAACATCGGACACACAGCAGGTATGACACGGTCAGGGTACAACACCAAAGTTCAACAGCAGGTACTCGCCAAGCGATGATCACAGTATACTCCAACCGTCCAATCCGGACACGACACCAAATCCGAAACGACACGAATACCCAGAGTAGCTCGAACAGAAAGAAACAAGGGTTACTAACAAGTAAACAACTTCCATCACAGAAGAAAAGAATATAATCATGCATGCAGTGTCCGACACAAGAGTGTCAGGACACAAGATCTCAGTCTTCAGAAATGAACCCAAATTCTCAGATCTACAAGTTCTGTGAAGAACTTGTCTCGATTTCCCAGATCTGAGTTTAAAACCCATAGATCTAATCGATTCTGCACACATAATAACAGATCTCTAATGATCTCAAGGAAAAATGCTCAGATACTGATCTATCACAGATCTGTAAGGAAGCAGAAACAACTTCGAGATCAGACAAAATCACTAGATCCAGCACAGATCTTCAATAACAGAGATCAATCTACAGAACCCATAGCAGATCCATAGATCACCACACATACACAATTAAAGAATCGATCTACAAGATCTAGCCTTAAGTTATGAAGAACATCATAGATCTATAAGCATGCAAACGATCTACAAAGATTTCATCACTGATCTTAAAAGATCTCAGAAATTTTTCAAGATCAACACAGAATCAAAATGATTCTCGAAACTTCAGTCAAGTTCATCATAGATCCGTGGATCTCAGAGATCTCTTTGAGATCTCATCAGGGATCTTCGTAAAAAAAAAGGCAACGGTCAGATCTAGAGATCTGACATAGATCTACGAACAAAAGGCTAGGGTTTACCCTCGAGAAGTCGAAGCCTCGAAAGCTCGCGGAGAAGAAGAGAAGGGTCGGATCCAGAGAGGGAAGCTCTGTCGAAGCAGCGCCTAGGTGCGAGAGAAGCTCGCCTAGACTCAGCCATCGTCTTCATCGTCATCGCCATCGGGGTCGTCGTCTTCACCAGGGTCGAAGTGCTCGTCAGGATCGAAGTCGCCGCTCCGCTCAGGTCGTCGCCACCATCAAGGTCGCCGTCGCCATCGAGGTCGCCATCGCCATCAAGTCGCCGGCGGGACTGGGGAACCGAGGGGTCGGCGGAGGACTCGAGAACGGAAGACTCGAGAACGGGGGGAGGAACCAAGGAGTCAGGAGAGAAATGAATGCGCTGCCTTCTCTCTCTCTCGAACGACGGTTAAACGAATTAAAATGGCATTTTGCAGTTCAGCCCCTCCGCTCTGGAAAATAAGCAAAATCACCCTGCCCCTTTTCAGTATTTACATCCCGCACCTTAATTAATAGAAAAATTACAAAAAGACCCTCTGCCTTTTCATAATTACATAATATATATAAAAATAGTTTTTAAAGTAAGGAAAAATAATTAAAAAGTCGTTACAACAACTTTTAATTTGAAAAATTGCCCAGAATTAATTCCCTTCAAAATTTCCAAAATATAAACTGAAACTAATATTATTGGACTAGTATTAACAAGAACATAATTTTATAGAAATTGAATTTATTTTATTTTTAGAAAACTGGGAGGTGGAGTTACAAATCTCCCTCCATAAAAATTTCGTCCTCGAATTCAAGAAACAAACAAAACAATCTCAAAGCAAAATCTCAAGAAGGTTCAAACACAATTCATTTTATTGTATTTAAAATTCTCAATATCAAGGTACACTCAACAAATAGATGGATAGCACTCCCGTATCTCGTCCCCGCGCTCCCATGTGGACTCTCCTTGAGAGTGGTGTCTCCACATGACGCGGACAATTGAAATAGTCTGATTTCGCAAGCGCTTCTCTCTCCGATCAAGGTTCTCCACTGGCGCTCCTTATAGGTCAAGCTCGGACCCACCTCTAGCTCTGCGTAGTCCACCACATGGCTCGGGTCTGGAATGTAGCGTCGGAGCTGAGACACATGGAAAACATCGTACACTCCCTCCAAGCTAGCTGGAAGCGCTGGTCGGTATGCCACCTCGCCAATTTGTGCCGTCACGTCGAAAGGCCCGATGAATCTCGGACTGAGTTTTCCGTCTCTGCCAAACACGAATGATGCCCCTAGTCGGTGAGATCTTCAGGAACACTCTATCTCCAACTGCGAACTCCAGTGGTCGTCTGCTTTTGTCCGCCCAGTACTTCTGTCGATCCTGTGCAACTCTGAGACCCTGAGCCTTTGAGATCAAATACAATAATTACACAAAAGAAGTTGGAATAACACGATCAATGTTCAAGAATCAAATAGGTACGAGATAGAATGAAATTTCAATTTCAACTTAGAGGAGCAAAATCGTGAAGATACGAACTATTAAGTATGATCAAAAGTGGACTAGGACAAGATAGGAAAATCATAGTCAGATAGACATGACTTAAGATCGAAGTTTAGACAAGTCACAAACGAAGTGCGGAATCACAATCTGGTAACATACAATTTGAGGAATTCAATGATCTAACAGTAAAATGCTAGAAGGAAAATTTAATAAGGGTTGATTGAGGAGACGTATGCAATACTCATGAGATACAGTATCAAATCAGGATGAACGTGCAAGGATCTGTGATTCTCGAAAACCAATAATTATATGAAAATGGAATATAGTTATATGGTATCCGGAAACATATAGATATTTGAAATCACTTTACTTAGAATCCCTGCCCTGCCAGTGTATGTCTGGCTACAGTGAACTTTCGGTTCCATGACTTAAATAACAATATGTTACGAATAACATATCAACTTTATTCATTTTCAAACAATTATCGACGAAGCAACTCAAGAGATCTAAATATGAAGAGTTTAGGACAAGTCTCAATAATAGCCGAAACCTATGAATGTCTGAAATACTTCAACTTAAAGTTCTGCCTCGCAGTGCGCTACTGGCTGCAGTGAACCTTCAGTCTCCACAATCCAGCTAATGGCTGCAGTGCGCAACTGTCATGCCATGGTAGGTCATCGAATAGCCTCTCGACTTATCCCTAGGTATTTCAAAAGAGTTCCAAGGAGTTCAAAATGAGTTTCAATAGTCCAAGTCACGGAATGGTGGTGAAGTACCTGACTGTTAGAATACATGAGTTTATTAGGTACTAAAAATGACAAGGGATCCAATCAGTGAGTACAAAAGGACAGCCGGGAGATTTAAAATTTCAGACAGGATAAAGTTTCAAATTATGACGGAATATCAACTGATATCTGGAATGGTAACAAGATTCCATATATGGGATATTATCCCGAAGGGATAACAGGGTCTCGACGGGAATCGAAATGAACTGAAGAGACAAGTTTTAAAATAAGAAATAAAATTCCGTACTGGGAACAAGTTTTAACATCTCAATTAACAACGAAACCTCAGACAAAATTTTGAAGGGAAAAAACAACCTCCTATAGGATACAAGGTCTCAATTAGAAAACCAATATCAACAAGGAGTGATTAGGAAATAAAATCTCGAATAGAAAACCTCAACAAGGAGACAAGATTTGGAATAGTAACTAAAACAAGTTTCAATAGAAAACAAGGTATTGGATCGTAAATATGAAACATGTGAATCTCAATAGTAACAAAATCGTAAATAGAGAGCGAGTCCCGAATAAAGTCAAAATAAGAAATAAAATCTCAAACAAGCATCAATAGAAGTGAAAGTTCAATCACGGTTTCAGAATGATATTTCAAGTAGGAATAAATCTCGATTAGCACAAGTTTGGATTAGTGAGCAGAATATCAATAACGAGTAGGAACAAGTATCCCGGAAAACAAGCGAATTCTTGGATAGGAGACAAGGTCGAAACAAAATAGTGGACCAACAACTCTCGACAATAAAACCAAAGTCATGAATGAGGAAACAAGTCTCGAATAGGAAACGAAATCTTCAAAACCCTCAAAGGTATCCTCAACAATGTCCTAAATAGGACGAAGCACAAATAATGCTTCGAATGAGGAACAGGGTTTCGAAATAAATCTCGAGTAGGAATTAAATCTTAATTAACACGAAGTTTGATAAAAGAACAAAATTTACAAATAGGAGCCATCACCAGGAAACAAGGTCATGAATGAATGTACAAACGGTATCGAATAATGGATTTCAAACAAACATCGAATTGTGGGTCTGAAATAAGTTTGTCGAATATGACACAATATCTTGAAATAAGTTTTGAACATCAACCAAGGGTTCAAAATAGAAAACAAGAAGTTTCAAGAAATGGTCTAGATGCTAAAAGAAATCTAAGGAAAGATTGGGTTGCTAATCAAGATACATGGTTTTTCCAACCATGCAAAAGAAATCTTTTGTCTTCAATTTATCTTCAATATTTCCTCCGGGACTGGAATCACTTCAATCTTCTTTCACTGTCCTGACGTAGACTGGTCCATGCGGTAATGCTCCATATAGCTGCTGAATCTGGAGAGACGGGTCCTTCTGCTGCAGTCCTGGTGCTCCTCGTGCTTGTTCTCGGGCAGTGCGATCAATGATCTCCGGAACAATCTTTGACTTGGTGGGCAGGCGATCTGTAGTACAAGCGTAGCCTTCGTCTTTTGTGGCATTTGTCGTAGTGGTATCCTGGGCTGCGACAGAAAATACAATGATAGCCGGCTGAATCTGAATCTCTTGCTGGGTTGAAGAAGTGTTGTCCGAGTGTGGCGACGCTTTACGGATCCACAGTAGTTGCTGTCCTCGTCATAAGTCTTCATGTCTCTCCTGGGCTTCAACTTTCGGTTCCGTTCCATTGTCTGCGCTACATTCTGGATCTTCTGGCTGGTGGTTCTAATCTTCAGAGAAGTCGGGTCCTCAGAAACTTGGGTGATCTTCAGTGGTAACTCCAGGTTCTCGATCTGCTCCTTGGTGCAAGATATGCACTTGGTGTCGGAAAAGTCCAAGAGTCTGAGAGTCTGGAAGTCAGAAGTCCTCTCTAACTCGGAAATGCATTTGCAAGTCTGGATTGGAAAAGGACGGTCTGCTGATGTCAAGGAACTCTTGAAACGTCTTCGTCAACTGCGTACTACCCATGGGGATAGTAGTAGTGATAGAAGGTAGTGGAAGCTCGAAATCCTCAAGTGTAGGTGGATCGACTGTCCAGGTGTCGCGTGCTTTTGAACTATCTTAAAAACAGAAAACTATTAAAATAACCTAGACCTAAATACAACAAGTGTTTATAGAATATCAATATACCTGATATACCTGATATACCTTTATTTCCTAATTTTTCCTATGCTGTGATCAAGTTTCCCTAGTGTAATCAAGTCCCCCAATAGTACACTAAGACCTAGGTACCATTAGGCTAGACCTGCATGGGCCACCACTAAAAACATGTCACGACCCGCTCCCAAATAATCAGACACGAGTCGGACACGCCCAGCCTTCGTCGTTAGATACGACGAAGTAAGCTGTACCAAGCTAGGGAAAACTAACCAGGTAAACATGAAAGTATAGAATCACAGCATCTAAAAACGTATCCCAGAATGATCACCATAATCCACAATTCTATGTTTATAAATGTACGAGTCATCAAGAATGAAATGTACATGAATTCTAAAGACATTATCTAAGAGTAAAGCTAACAGTCTAAACCTGAAACCTCAAGCTAAGCCTCATCCTGCTCAGCTAAATCCTGGGCTCTGGCCCATAGAGTAGAACAATGTCCTGCAAGCATACCTGCAACATATCCTATTCAGGAGCGGAGCAAGTATAATTCTAGGTAATGAACAAGACATCATGATATGAAAGTACGAGAAAACATGGAAAGTACAGGAAAGAACATGTGAATAAGTACATGAAAGAAACAGTGTGTAAAGTACATGAAAGAATATGGTATGTAAGAACATGAAAGAACATGATATGTAAGCACCTGAAAGAACATGATATCATGGAATCACAGGAAATAAGTACAAGGTATATCTCCTGAACATGTGTGTACTATATTTGAAATATAACTAAGTATGTGACCGGCTAGGGGTAAGCACATGAAAGCACATAAATGGTACATCTTAGGACCCGCGTGCACGATGCGGGGTCTAAGCTAAACACACATGAGTTGTTTCTTGGGTTTGGTCACATAAATAGTATATTTCCCCACCCCAGGTACAAGTAATAAGAACAAGGAACATGAGCACCAGAAAGTACATGACGTGTTGCAATGTGTCAATCAAGAAAGCACAGGATATATAATGAAATGCACAAGATCGTAGAGTGTACTTGCCTTGCTCCAGGAAAGTACAAGTAGACAAAAGAGATGGATGATCTCCTGTTAATAATGATTACAAGTTGGTTAAGTTCTAAACTATCAATTGCTATATTATTGCTATTTATTCTTCTTACTAATGAACTAATGTCTAATAAAGTTTAACTAGCAACTGCAGGAAGTATTCTTATTAGCTATCAGTAAAAGTTAACCAGTTTTAAGAAGAGTAATGCTAGTTTTAATAATTAAACTGCTTAATCAAAAGGGCTGTCTTTCTTTGGAAAGACAGTTTTTGGTTATGAATTAATACCAAAATTTAGTAAAACCTTTTTAAACATAAAGAACTCAACTTCTGAAATTTATTTGCAAAGTTAGACTGAAAGTAAAACAAAAGAAAATTTATTTAAATTAAATTGTAAATATACTGCTACAGTCCAACCAGTCTACTGGCCTAAGTTCTGGCCCAACAAACCCAACTCAGTCCAAAACACTAAAGTGTCCCAACTTTCTGCCATAAGTCTAGCATAGAACCAAACTCAAAATTGGCCCAACACTACAATTCCTATGGCCAGCCCACACACACACAAATATATACAAAATAATACAACCCAGTGGGCTGATCCAGCCCACTCCATAATTACAAATAAAACCAAATAGATTATGAATAATAATAATAATAAATTGAATATCTAGCTGGCCCAACTAAGCCCAATGCAAGCCCAAACTCAAGGTTCAGCCCATCAATAGTCCAACAGCAGGTACAACACATTCACAGGGTCATCTTTCTCGTATCCGACACGAACATCGGACACAACAGCAGGTACGACACGGTCAGGGTACAATACCAAAGTTCAACAGCAGGTACTCGCCAAGCGATGATCACAGTATACTCCAACCGTCCAATCCGGACACGACACCAAATCCAAACCGACACGAATACCCAGAGTAGCTCGAACAGAAAGAAACAAGGGTTACTAACAAGTAAACAACTTCTATCACAAAAGAAAAGAATATAATCATGCATGCAGTGTCCGACACAAGAGTGTCAAGACACAAGATCTCAGTCTTCAGAAATGAACCCAAATTCTCAGATCTACAAGTTCTGTGAAGAACTTGTCTCGATTTCCCAGATCTGAGTTTAAAACCCATAGATCTAATCGATTCTGCACACATAATAACAGATCTCTAATGATCTCAAAGAAAAATGCTCAGATCTACTGATCTATCACAGATCTGCAAGGAAGCAGAACAACTTCGAGATCCAGACAAAATCACTAGATCCAGCACAGATCTTCAATAACAGAGATCAATCTACAGAACCCATAGCAGATCCATAGATCACCACACATACACAAATTAACAGAATCGATCTACAAGATCTAGCCTTAAGTTATGAAGAACATCATAGATCTATAAGCATGCAAACGATCTACAAAGATTTCATCACTGATCTTAAAAGATCTCAGAAATCTTTTCAAGATCAACACAGAATCAAAATGATTCTCGAAACTTCAGTCAAGTTCATCATAGATCCGTGGATCTCAGAGATCTCCTCGAGATCTCATCATGGATCTTCGTAAAAAGGAAAGGCAACGGTCAGATCTAGAGATCTGACATAGATCTACGAACAGAAGGCTAGGGTTTACCCTCAAGAAGTCGAAGCCTCGAAAGCTCATCGGAGAAGAAGAGAAGGGTCGGATCCAGAGAGGGAAGCTTTGTCGAAGCAGCGCCTAGGCGTCGAGAGAAGCTCGCCTAGACTCAGCCATCGTCTTCATCGCCAGCGCCATCGGGGTCGTCGTCTTCAGCAGGGTTGAAGTCGCCTCGTCAGGATCGAAGTCGCCGCTCCGCTCAGGTCGTCGCCACCATCAAGGTCGCCGTCGCCATCGCCATTAAGTCTCCGACGGGACTGGGGAACCCGAGGGGTCGGCGGAGGACTCGAGAACGGAAGACTCGAGAACGGGTGGAGGAACCGAGGAGTCAGGAGAGAAATGAATGTGCTGCCTTCTCTCTCTCTCTCGAACCGACGGTTAAAACGAATTAAAAATGGCATTTTGCAGTTCAGCCCCTCCGCTCTGGAAAATAAGCTAAATCACCCTGCCCCTTTTCAGTATTTACATCCCGCACCTTTAATTAATAGAAAAATTATAAAAAGACCCTCTGCCTTTTCATAATTACATAATATATATAAAAATAATTTTTAAAGTAAGGAAAAATAATTAAAAAAGTTGTTACAACAACTTTCAATTTCAAAAATTGCCCAGAATTAATTCCCTCCAAAATATTTCCAAAATATAAGCTGAAACTAATTTATTATTGGACTAGTAATAACAAGAACATAATTTTATAGAAATTGAATTTATTTTTATTTTTAGAAAACTGGGAGGTGGAGTTACAACAGATAAAAAATCAACTCCGAAGTGGTGGTTTTACACAGCCTCCTGCCCTATTTTTTGAGCGAAAAGTTGTCAACTTCGAGACAAATTTTCGCTCAAACTACAGGGTTTTGCTAAAATCCCTTTGGGGGGTTCATAGGTTACATAGGCTTCCTAGGGAACTTCGCATAGTCAAAAACGATTGAGCATGTATGAAGACATTTGGGGATGAAGTCGTGTACCTGCTACTGTCAAGAACATGGGTAGTTCTTGCTGTGCGGTCAAAAATTGGCGACTTCTCGGCGATCCAGCGGCGGCCCACCGTGGGCAGGCGACCAGGGGTGCGCGTCGAGATGTCGAGGTTCATCGGGGCTTGGTGAATTGGGTTGGGGCACGATCTTTGAGGAGAGATTTTACGAAGACTCGCGCAATCTTGGTATTTATACGTAGAGTTTCTAATTAGCTTTTGAATCGAATTCTAATCCGATTTGGATTGGATTTGACTCGATCCTATAGAGGATATGATAAGGTTTCTATAGCAAAAGATTTTGGTCGAAATGGTTTAAAATTTAGGGTTTTGGATTGATCCCTACTCCGAAAAATTTCCCGCTGATGGCTCGGGTTTGGTCGGGTTTGGCTGGGAATTTAATATCACGAGATTTAGAAAATCTCGTGATAAATTGACATCATTTATAATTTTTTTTTACCTTTAGCTAATATACTATATCTATGGTTGAATAAATCCTAAATTAGCTTATAAAATCTAGAAAAATTCCTTAAAATGTATCTAAATATTTGAAGGGTATCTATATAAACTACCATCATATATTTACTCATTCACATACTACACTCCCATGAATATAATCATTTATACAATACACTTATTCCTATATTTAATCATATATATATATATATATATATATATATATATATATATATATATATATATATATATATATATATTGATTGGTATATTAATTGGGCATATAAAAAAAAATATATATATATATTGATTGGTATATTAATTGGGCATATAAAAATTATATATAAATTTTTTTTAAAAGAAGGCTTAATTCACCACCTACTCTTAGATGTTTACTAGTGATGATAAGCAGGCGATATTCAAGTTATAATTAACACTTATATCAAATTACCAAATATTATTTAAAATAAATATATAAAAACTATGAAAATTAGGGGGGTTTACATACTACCAAACTTAAAGAAATTTCCTCCTCAAAATTAATCTAAGGAAGGGGGTCGAACGCGATACAATGCAAAGAACTATAAAGACTAACATGTGCAAGACATACCTTGGTTGTCAAACAAATGTGGGTAGCGATTCTGAATGTCGTCCTCGCGCTCCCAAGTAGACTCTCTCGACGAGTGATGCTTCCATGCCACGCGAACCAATGGTATAGACTGATTCCGTAATACCTTCACTCAGCGATCAAGGATACCTACCGATTGCTCTTGGTACGACAAACTTGGTCCAACTGTAATTTTGGAGTGATCGAGCACATGACTGCTGTCTGCCACGTATCGTCTCAGCTGTGACACATGGAATACGTCATGTACTCTCTCTAATGACAGTGGCAAGTGTAACGCTCCAGTCCCAAAATACGTAGAACTAGGAATGTAGACATGCCAGCTGTATACATACGAAGTACACTCCAATATATAGAAACCTCATATGAATACATAAGCTGTAAAATGCAGTAGAACCATAACTAATCTTATCCACACAAAATAAATGAATAAAAGATATCATATAATCGACTATGAATTGTCTTGATACAGTATGTTGGGCGGAGACAAATCCACTACCAACAAATAAGGGAAAAAATACATAGAAAAGAAATGATTTTGGCGAGCAAAGCGAAGACGATCCAAGTGCAATCATCCTCGAAGAAATAGCGATAATTACGGCTAGAGCTAAAACACTTGCGAAAGACAAGAGCACACACCTGGCGAGATAACCAGGTCCCCAGAGGGACATAAAAAGATACATAATATCATGCCATATAAACTGAATAAATATTGCTCAAATAAATAAGTTAATTGAATTATAACATGGTCCAATACACACTTATTGAACTAGCTTACCATCTTTCCAACCAAACAAGGACAGGAGATGGTAAACTAATTTACGGTGACGTATCTTTCCATGCTATGAATCCAATATGGTATCCGGACCCCAACAAGGTTCAATACCTTCTCATCGAAGTAGTAAGCCACACCTACAACCAAACAAGGACAAAATGTGACGAACTAATCTGCGACAAGTTATTTTTCTAAGCCCCGGTCAGATACAAGTACACAAACCAAAAGTACTCGTACCTAACGGATAAAGGTGCCTAACCGTTCTAAGTGAAATATAGTTAAGAACAATCCTTCCTACGCATGGGCCCTGGCTAAATAGGATCGGCATAGTCCCCCCATGGGGCACCAGAGGCCCAATCAGTAAGAGCATAACGTTCCACAGAACGTCAGTGGCCGTCAGTAATCATGGGTAATCTGACCCGCGTCTCCGACGGAGCTCACGTGTTACAAAAGTGAAAGTGCATCGAAACCCATATGCTAAGGAATTGTCCTCGCCGCCCAATGCCTACTATATTGTATCCACAACAGTAAACCTCTATAACTGCTAAGTCAAACTAGCATGCAATTCTATCAGCGGTTATTCCTATCGCACGGCTTATACGTACCGGTGGCCAGCCAGTCACGCATGTCCGTATTCTACATGCGATACACAACTTTGTGGTACAACATGTCAAGGCCAATGAATGCAACACACAAAGGTGGTCCCTTAACTCAAGGTTTAATGTGTAAGAAAATAATACATAACAGACAATATAAAGGAACAGTACGTTCTAACAGGTTATGCCATGTATCACAGTTTATTTTGCATAAAGAAAATAATGAATAATGCATGAAATATGAGTTAAAATAAATAAACAGCAAATGGCAAGGTGTCTTGCCTGGTAGTACGCCTAGTGTGCTGCAATGATCAAGGTGGCACGAACTGCGACTTCGGTGTAACAACTATACAAAGTGACCTTTGATAGTGGCACGGATAATTCTATTGGGTCCAGAAGGGTCAAATTAGTTAGGGTAAACATAATGTAGTCCATTATTGGCAAAATGGAATAGGAATAAGGGGATGATGATAGTCGAAGGAATTTAAAGTACATGATACTGATACTATTTGTAGAAATTTTATAATACACAAAATATATTTTTGTTAGTCAAAATATATTTTTAGATAATACAGAAATAAAATTTTTTTTTTCGTTTAGGAGAAAACTTCTAAGTTTGTAAAATAGGATTCTTAGGTAAAGAACTATACGTTTTACTAGTCAAAAATATATTTTTAGAAAGAAGAAAAAATTTAAAAAAAGTAAAAATAGAACATATTTAAGCAAAAAAAACCTATTTACTAAGTCATAGGAATATAATCTTCAGAATAAAGAACTAAAATTTTAAATATAGTTTGTAGACCTAGCCAATATAATAAATTGTCAAAATTAAATTTAGGAGTAATAATATGTAGATATCATATTTATCTATATTTTTTTAAAATTTTAAAATAAAGAAAATATAAAAATCACAAATATATGCTAAAACAAATGATATTAAGTATTATGTTTTGTATGTTGTTAAGAATAAAAAGAACAAAACAAAACACAAAAATCAAATACCCATTTAATATGCAAGTTGAGACAGCAGCACTAATACTGTTGTTCTCTATATTTTGGGGGAAGGAAGGCTGAGTTGGGGAAGAGAGAAGGAGAGAGTGGGGTGGTGAGCGGAGGAAAAAAGTGAAGGAGGAGAGGAAGAGTCGGAGAAGGAGTGGGAGAGTGGGAAGAATAGGCTAACGGAGGGGGCTGATAGTGGATGTCGGTCCCGGGGAGCTCTGGCGGTGGCTCTCCATGGGCGGCGGTCGGAGCGGCCTGCGGTGGGGCTCCGGCGTGAGGGTTCGCCGGGGTGGAGCAGAAAGCGGTAAGGGCGACGCCGACTGGGGGCGGCTCGCGAGAAGCCACGGTGGAGGCGCGACCGACGGCGGACACGGCACGCCAAGGAGGAGGTGGCTCGAGTGCGGTGGTGTTGGCCACGGCGGACGCGGGGGACATGGGGCTCGGGCACGACGGAGATGCGTCGGTCGCGACGGAGATGGAAGGGCGGCCGCACGCGGGTTGTGCACGCTGGCCTGAGAGGATCGGTGCGCCGTCTACGGAAGTGGTGCATGGCACATACACGACGGCTTACGCCGGCTGCGGCGGGGACGGGAGGCAAGGTGAGGGTTTTGGGTTTGCAAATTTATATTTTTTTTCTTTACTGGTGTTTGGACGGCGGTGGTTGTGTTGCCGGAGTATGGCGGCAGTGGTGTCGGATGATGATGACGATGGCGGGTGTGTGTTGGTACCGGCGGTAGAGTTTGATCGATGGTGGTCATGGACGGGGGTGCGACTGTTGGCAGCCAGGGGGATAAGGATTTTGGGTTTAATTTATGTTGTGGTTGTGACAGCGGTCGTCGGGCTCCGGTCAGGCGTGGTCGGGCACGACTTGTGGTGGTGGTGATTGATGGTTGTTGGGGCTGTCGAATTTATTTTGTGGCGGTGGTGGATGAAGGCGGGTGAGAAACGGAGACGGTGGTGGCGGCGTCCTGGTCTTGGTGACGGGCGCGGCGGAGAAGAGGTTGTGGTCAAGTTTGTCTATGGGACAGGCTGGAAGACGGTCAGGAAGGAGGAACGAGTTAGGTTTAGGGATTTGATGGTGTGTCGGGGGTGTCCGGCACGGAGAAGATAAAATTGTATTTGTAAAAAAACATGGAATAAGAATTTGGACGGGAAACACGGTCACGATGCACGCACGTATACTTGTGGAGAAATTTATGGATGTGAGGAATTTATGGAGAAGTACCTGCCTATTTATAGGATGTGAAAATTTCCAGTTGGATAAGGAGTAGGGGCTTTAAATCTCCCATAGATAATTGTCACATTCATTTTAAAACAAAATCAAATCTAAACCAAATCCAATTAGGTAACTTACATATTTAAATTAAACTATTTAAAATAAATAAAATCACCATTTAATTTATCATAAATAAATCCAAAATATCTTTTTATAGAATCTATATAATAATTAATTTCAAAAATTATAATAAATATTTAAATATTAATAGGAAAAATTTCATACTACCTTTTTATTTAAATAGCACAATAATTTCGAAAATGAGAATAAATATTTTAAATAGTAATATGAAATATCTTTTAAAAAAATTCGAAAATAAACATAAATATTCAAATATTTAAAATACCTTCTTGCTAAATAATTTATTATAAATAATAAAAATTTATACATGAAATAATTTTTATGTGTTTTAGTCGAGTAGAATATTCACATAAATCTAGTTTTCTAAATTACCATTAAAATAAGATAGCCTTTTATAAATAATTAAAATAATAAGTTTGGCAACCTCGATAGATACTTTTCGCAACTTTTAATAAAAATTATTATTATATATATTATTTTGAAACCATTATCGATAATAAAATCAAAAATTATTTTTCTAAAAATATGTACCTCGCACATATTCGCACTCGTCGAGCAATTACGAAAAATAAAATTTCGTACAGGACGTACAATACAACTATGCGACATACAAATACAAAGTAAAATAATTCGGTACCAATTTATAAAAAAAATATACATATATATATATAGTAGAATTTAGGGGTTTTACAACAAGGCCAATATACAAGCAACTTCTCCAACACGTTCCATGACATAGAAAGGGCCGATGTATCTTGGACTCAATTTGCCACGTCCTTCGAACCGAATCGTGCCTCTAGTGGGTGATATCTTCAAGAACACATGGTCGCCTTCCTTGAACTCCAAAGGTCGACGACGATTATCTGCTCATTGCTTCTGTCGATCCTGCGCTGCTCGCAGGTGACCCTGTATCTTCTTGACCTTTTCTACTGTGCTTAAAACCAACTCGGGACCCAATATATGTCGCTCTCCTATGTCGCTCCAACAGACAGGAGATCGACACTTCCTACCGTACAATGCTTTAAATGGAGCCATATGAATGCTCGCTTGATAACTATTATTGTAAGAAAACTCCACAAGATGAAGGTGGTCCTCCCATGATCCGCCAAAGTCAAGCATACACGCTCTCAACATGTCCTCGAGCGTTTAAATAGTACGCTCTGACTGGCCGTCTGTCTGCGGATGATACGTTGTGCTAAACTTCAAACGCGTACCCAAACTTTCTTGTATACTCCTCCAGAAGTGCGAGGTGAACCTCGAGTCACGGTCCGACACGATGCTAACTGGTACACCGTGTAGCTTTACTATTTGCTTCATGTACATATCCGCCAAAACTTTTATGGACTGCCCCACTCTAAAAGGTAAGAAATAGGACGATTTGGTAAGTCTATCAACAATTATCTATACCGCATCGCGTCTCTTAGGACTCCGAGGAAATCCTATGACGAAGTCCATCGTAATGTGCTCCCACTTCCACTCGGGAATGGATAGCGGCTGCAATAATCCTGCCGTCCTCTGGTGCTCAGCCTTCACTTATTGGCACAACAAACACTTGGCCACGAAATGAGCTATCTCCTGCTTCATTCGGTGCCACCAATAATACTGTCGCAAGTCCCGGTACATCTTAGTTCCTCCGGGATGAATAGAGTAGATCAAACTATGTGCTTTTGCCATCAATTCTTGCCGTAGATCTCCATTAGAAACATAAATTCGATCACCACACCGCAATGTCCCATCGAGATGAATCCTTAATCTCGTCTGCTCTCCTGCCTCAGTTCTCTCTCGAAGCCGTCAAAATCTAGCATCCGTAGGCAATGCCGCCTTGATTCTCTCTACTAATGATGATTGCAATTGGAGATTGGCTAATACGCCATCTACTCCAGGCAATACTACCTCAATACCAAGCTGCTACAAGTCTCTAATCAACTCCTTCTGTGTGTTCAAGAAGTGTTCCATGGGCCTTCAACTTAATGCATCTGCCACGACATTAGCCTTGCTCGGATGATAATGTAGCTTGATCTCGTAATCTTTCATCAACTCCAACCAATATCATTGTCGTATATTCAACTCTTTTTGTGTGAACACATACTTGAGGCTCTTATGATTACTGCAGATGTCAACCTTCTCGCCGTACAAATAGTGTCTCTATAGCTTCAAAGCAAAGATAATCGCTGCGAGCTCTAGATCGTGGGTCGGATAATTCTTCTCATGCACCCTCAACTGTCTCGATGCGTATGCTACTACGCGACCGTGCTGCATCAAAATGCATCCTAACCCTTCCCGGATTCATCACTGCAGAACACAAATCCTCCTAGGCCCGATGGTAGTGTCAAAATCGGTGCCGTGGTCAAGCGCTTCTTCAATCGTCAAAAGCGGCTTGACACTCATCTTTCCATATAAACTCTTTGTCCTTGTAAGTGAGTCGAGTCATAGGCCCCGCTATTCTAGAGAAATCTTCTACGAACCTTCGGTAATAACCCGCAAGTCCAAGAAAACTTCTCAACTCTGAAGCTGATGTAGGAGCGGGCCATGCCTTGACTGCTGTGATCTTCTCAGGATCTACCGATATGCCATCTCCGGTAACGATGTTTCCCAGAAATGATACTTCCTTGAGTAAAAAAATCACATTTGCTAAGCTTCACGTAAAGTTGCTCATTTCTCAATGTTTCCAAAATAATCCGTAGATGCTGCTCATGCTCCTCTTGAGTCTTTGAGTAAATCAAAATATCATCTATAAAGACGACTACAAATTTGTCCAAGTACTGGTGAAAGATCTTGTTCATTAAATTCATGAAGACTGCGGGAGCATTGGTCAAACCGAAAAGCATGACCAAGAACTCATAGTGTCCATACCTCGATCGAAAAGCCGTCTTCGCAATGTCTTCCTTCCGAACCTTTAGTTGGTGATAGCCCGATCGTAAGTCAATCTTGGAGAATACTTTTGCTCCACTCAGTTGATCAAATAGATCGTCTATACGCGGCAAGGGGTACTTGTTCTTCACCGTCACTACATTCAAAGCTCTGTAGTCGATATACATACGCACTGTCCCATCTTTCTTTGGCACAAAAAGTATGGGTGCTCTCTATGGTGACGCACTGGCACGAATAAAGCCTTTCTCCAATAAGTCATCAATCCGTGTCTTCATCTCTACCAGCTCCTTGGGTGCTAGTCGGTAAACTCGAGTTGAAATAGGATCGGCTCCGGGAATAATCTCAATAGAAAACTCAATGTCTCGGTCAGGTGGCAGTCCTGGAAAATCCTCGAGGAATACATCCTCGAACTCAGTGATGATAGGGTGCTGAGGGGTGTCCTACATCATCATATGAGTCCCCAATGTGGGTGTATCACAACTCTCTCATTCTTCTTTGGTGAACTCGAACTCCATTGTATTCGGTGGTCTAAAGACGATACTGCCCGTACGGCAGTCTATGAGAGTGAAATGCTGGCTCAACTAGTCCATTCCGAGAACCACGTCGAATGTTGGCATAGGGAATATAAGGAGTCGTGCTCTCATCTCTCTACCACCTATCATTATAGGGCAAAGTCTACAAACACCACTAACAGGTACAACGCCTCCTCCAGTAAGGATTCTAACATTTTTAGATAAGGGTATGATGGAAATATTGTCTAGTGGGAAAACTAGTGGCTATGAATGAATGAGTGGCTCTAGTGTTAAATAATGTAATGGCAGGAAATGAAGCAACTAAAACCATACCTTCTATGACCTTTGCCTCTGTCTCTATATCCTTAACAACAAGTGAGAATGTATGCCCATAATTTTGTCCTGTATTCTGAGCTCTGGCCTTGTTGTACTGTGCACCTTGGAAAGGGAATGGTGGGAGAGGTGCTCCTGCTGTTGGTCGTGGAGCTGGAGGTGCTGAAGATGTAGGCCTCAAGGCCTGATGTGCCTGTACTAGTGCTCGCTGCTCGGGGAAATCTCTGTCCAAGTGCTATCCAGACCCACATCTCATACATAATCCCAAACGAAGTCGGCAGTCATCTCTGATATGACCCTGCTTTCTACAAAAGTGGCAAGTGGGCTTCTGGTAGGGTGTAGTCCTCTGCTGGTACTGTCTTGTGGTCCTCCTGATAGGTCATTCCTGAGTAGCTCGGGCTGGTGTAACTGCTGGTGTATGACGTCTAGATGTCTGCTGCTACTACTTGCGAAGAGTCTCCTGAGCACGAGCTTCTTCTAAGATAGCTGAATGAGAGACTCGAGACTGGGTAGTCGTATAAAACTTGAGCTCTGGTGCAAGCCCCTGATGAAATTTCCTTGTCTTCTCTAATTATTTCGGGATCAGTCCCACACCAAATCTACTCAAGCGATTGAATTTTGAGTCATACTCATCAACCGTCATATTTTCTTGCTTCAGATGAAGAAACTGGTTGTAGAGACCGTCTCGAACATGGATGGGGAAAAATCTCTCATAGAATAGATCATAGAACTGCTTCCAAGTGATCCCAGCACCTAATCGTCTCTCTTCCGCTTTCCACTAGTGGTGAGCATTATCTTATAATAGTAGGTCCACTTATGTCATCCAATCTCGAGCTGGCAACTGGGATGCCTTCAGTAGCTTCTCTATACTAGTAAGCCATTGTGACACCTCTAGTGGATTTTTCGTTCCTCTGAAGGCCTTGGGGTTCATGTCTGTGAAATTCTTGATAGAGCCTTCATAAGGATACAGAGCTGGTGCTGGTGCTGGAGGTGGAGGTCTAGCTAATGTTGCCATCATAGTCTATCTTATCAGCTCAGTCTGCTGCCACTGAGCCTGTATCCTGGCATACATGAACTGAGAAATAGGGCTTCCATCAGTCGATGGCGGAGGCATCTAAGGTCCCGACTGTGGTGGAAACTGCTGAGGGAATGGTGGAGGTGGTGGTGGAACATTCCTTCCGGGTGGCACAGTCGTGGTCTGCCCATCCTGGCTGACTGAGGGTGCTGGTGCCTCCTGATGCACCGTCGATGGGGTGGTAGTAGGCTGTGACTGACCTGGCTGATAGGGTGTCACCGGGTTCATCGGAGGATTTTGTCCCTCCGTGGTAGCCGCATTACCAGACGTGAGGGCCAAGGCATTTCATCCGCTTCTTAGATTCATGTTGTTGGCACGAGAAAGAATAGGACGATATTATGAGAGGTTAAACGTGAGGTAATTCAAGTAATCAAAGGAATTTGAAAAGATTGGAAGTCAAGGAAAGTAGTAGTTCTGGATGAGATACTATTCTTATTCCTATATGCAGGCTTGTTGGGCACAGTTATGTAACCCAACAATATTTTCTGACTTGCATGGGCCACCACAAAAACATGTAACACCCCAGTCCCAAAATACATAGGCCCAAGTACGTGAACGTGCCAGCTGCACATATACGAAGAATACTCCAATATATGGAATCCTCGTATACATATATAAGCTGTATATACAATAACCACAGGCCAGAATAATGTAATAATATAATCTCATCACAGCTCAACACAGAAGATATAAGAGTCCAAATAATAAATGAGTGTATCAAAAGATAGCCGGGTGAACATACTTACTCCAAACAACTATAAAAATAGTCTCATAAGATCGGAGTCCAACCTCCGCAAAATAGAAAGAAAAAGGATGTAAAAATATCTACTAATGTCTCAATAAAGGAATAGACTAAAAATCAGCGGGTGATGCCTTTTCATCAAAATAAGAATGATCCAATGCCACTCTATACTCCTGCGGGAACTCGTCTAAACCTGGAGAGATAACCAGGTCCTCAGCGGGACGTATCAAGATACAAGAAAACACCAAGCCGTATAAACTGTGATATATAATATAAAAGAAAAGGGGATGCATGCAATAGGGTTCCTGACCAGTCTACTGTGAATATGCAGTTGAGATACAATCCTTCGACGCATGAGCCCTGGCTGTAAATAAGATCTGGTAGAGTCCCCACTTGGGCACTAGTGACCTAAGCGCATGACGTTCAAAAATGACAGTGGCCAACCTGAGAGGATAATCATACCCGTATCTCCAGCAGAGCTTCCCGGTTACAGGGGAAGTGTAATCGAAGCCCATACGTCAGGTATTGTTCTTCCCACCTAATGCCTAGTATCATCATCTCCAAGACTGATAAGAACCTCTAGTGACCGCCAAGTCTTCTAGCATGCAATTTTATTGGCAGTTACTCATATCCGTCGTACGCTCCATACGTATCGGTGGCCAGCCGAATATGCGGGTACGTATCCTACATGTGAATCACAACATGTGGTAAAGCAAGTGTTAAGGCCATATGAGATATACCAATACCTCAACAACAATGGATGGTCACTAGGCTAAGTCAATATAAGAGAGATAAATTAAAGCAAGAAAATGACCGATAGAGTCCCTTGCACCCAAGTGTGACTTGGACGCACAGTTTTATAATAAAAATAAAAAAGAAATCCTGAAAATAACAACTAAAAATAAGAATATGTAATTTACAGAGTAAGGTGGCAAGGTATCTTACCTGGCAGTACGGAAAAAGCAACTCCAAGCAATCAGTCACGTCAGCAAGAAACCTCAAAATCCACAAACGGCTCCGGATGCTGAAATAAATATTAAGAAAGTTTTTGGTGTAAAAGATATCTCTAGGAAATACCTGTCCAAAAGTCCAATTCTGGAACAGGGGCAAAATCATAATTTTGGGTCAAAACGATGTCCGTCGTAGGACCCGTTTTGCACCAAAACACGTGCCAATGTCTATGGTCTCTAAAATCGCCAAACTACATGTCTACAGATTCGGTTTGAGGAGACGAACCCAACGGTATATCCAATTTTGGATTCCGATGAGCCGTGCACAAAATCGCCCGTTAGGTCGGGTTGTAGGCCAGCCAATTTGGCGTTCCGATCAACCTTCTCAGAATCGGACCAAACTTGGCATATAGGGCCAAAAAATTGATACTGTCTTGATGGTGCAAGTTTCGCGTCGATCCGACGAACGTGCACAAAGTTATGGTCATGTTTGCAAAACGTCGATACAGGGGTATCTCGACGGATACGCACTGATTTCGTCACGCACGCGCAACGAAATCGAGTTTTGTCAGTTCCCACATGTCAGCAACATCCATATGTGCCTTTCGATGCGTATAATGTGCGACCACGTCGCCTGGTTTGTCGGGGCGCACGCTGTATCGGGAAAAGTTTTCTGAATTTTAATATTCTAAAAGCAGTTTTTCTCGCATCTTTGAAATCGAATAACTTTCTGCTTATGCAACGAAATTCAAATCTACAAGTTGATTTCTACTCTTTGTTAGGTTGTCTTTGACAGTTTGTAATTAGTTTCTATGAAACCCTACTGTATAGATTAAAAAATCCACTCCAAAGTGGTAGTTTTACACAACCTCCTACCCTGTTTTTCGAGCAAAAAGTTGTCAACTTCGAGACGAGTTTTCGCTCGAACTACAGGGTTATGCTAAAATCCCTCTAGGGGTTCGTAGGTGGTTACATAGGCTTCCTAGGGAACTTCGCAGAGTCAAAAACGATTGAATATGTATGAAGAAATTTGGGGATAAAGTCGTGTACCTGCTGCTGTCAAGAACATGGGTAGTTCTTACTGTGCAGTCAGAAATTGGTGACTTCTCGGTGATCCAGCTGTGGCCCATAGCGGACAGGCGGCCAGGGGTGTGCGTCGGGATGTCGGGTTTCATCGGGGCTTGGTGAATTGGGTTGGGGCGCGATCTTTGATGAGAAATTTTACGAAGACTCGCGTAATCTTGGTATTTATATATAGGGTTTCTAATTAGCTTTTAAATCGAATTATAATCCGATTTGGATTGGATTTGACTCGATCCTATAGAGGATATGATAAGGTTTCTACAGCAAAAGATTTGGGTCGAAATGGTTTAAAATTTAGGGTTTGGATTGATCCCTACTTCGAAAAAAATTTCGTTGATGGCTCGGGTTTGGTCGGGTTTGGTCAAGTTTGGCTGGGAATTTAATATCACGAGATTTTGAAAATATCGTGATAAATTGACTTCAGTTATATTTTTTTCCTTTAGCTAATATACTATATCTATGGTTGAATAAATCCTAAATGTGCTTATAAAATCTAGAAAAATTCCTAAAAATGTTTCTAAATATTTGAAGGGTATCTATGTAAACTACCATCATATATTTACTCATTTACATACTACACTCCCATGAATATAATCATTTATTCAATACACTTATTCCTATATTTTATCATATATATATATATATATATTGTTTGCCATTGATTATTAAAGAACAGAACAGTTTTATGGGAGGACTGAACTTTAATTCACAATTACAAACTCGCTTGTACAAAAAAAAGCCTAGGAACAAAACCTAGGAAAAGCAATCTAAATACAATTGTTTAATTTGGATTCTGGGAGGTGACGGTAGAGGCTCGACAAAGTGATATCAACTCTGCCTTACTCCTTGGACGATCGAACGCAATCTCGGCTCTGGCAAAGAAATGCTCTCTTTCTGTGTGCTTGTTGCTCTATATGTCTCTGTGTGTCTGCAAAGGAATAATCCCATGCTATTTATAGGAGTTTATGATAAGTGGGGTGTACAGCCACGTGGCCACATCCTTGTAACTGTGCCTTGAGAAGTGGGCAGTTGGGGATTGGTTAAGATTAATCTTAATCTGTTTGTTACAATAAATCTGGACTGTTGTGTTGGTTGAAATAAATCTGAACTGCTATGATCTGTTGGTTGCAATAAATCTAAGTTGTTAAGACTTAGTCAACTTCTGCCACATGTCCCAACTGCCACTAGATTATGAGCCGCATGAAGGACTGTCCCCCTGTCTGAGCCGCATGAGGGTGGCCTCATAACCGAGCCGCATGAGAGTGGCCTCATAACCGAGCTGCATGAGGGTGGCCTCATAACCGAGCCGCATGAGGGTGGCCTCACAACTGAGCCGCATTAGGGTAGCCTCATAACCGAGCCGCATGAGGGTGGCCTCATAACCGAGCCGCATGAGGGTGGCCTCATAATCGAGCCGCATGAGGGTGGCCTCATGTCTGAGCCGCATGAAGGCCACACAGGCGATCCGCATAGAGAATTTTCTTTGGACTTTGTGAGCTGTGTCCGATATTATGAAGATTCTCTCTTCTTTTTATCAGCATGTTGCGTATCTTCTTTATGTCAGAGCCATCATGTCAGAGCTGTCACTTTGTGTCAGAACATTAATGGCCAGCTGCACAGAGTAATTATGGCCAGCTGTATGGGCCTATTTCGAATCGCATAAGGCCACGTAGCTTTTTCTGAGCCGCATGAAGCTTTTTGAGCCGCATGAAGCTCTCAGGGATTTTTTAGCCGTATAAAACCCCCTAAGTTCTGAGCCGCATGGAGTTTCTGGGCCGCATAAGAATTTATTATTACTTTTTCCATGCTTCTACAAGACCCCCTTCAAAGTTTTCAATTTGTAAAATTGAAATACTTTGAGTAAGAAGCATGGAAATGTCCGCATAAGCTTCTCTGGCCGCACAGGCTTCTCTGGCCGCATAGACTTCTCTAGCCGCATAGGCCGCATAGACTTCTCTGGCCGCATAGACTTCTCTGACTGCATATAATGGCCGCATGCTGGTCTTTGTGCCACGTAGGCGTCTCATTAATTGCTCTTGATTTGTTTTGATTTTAAAGCCGTCTTTTGGATAGGATCCCGAGAGTCGGCATTAAATATTTAGATTTGCCTTGATGATTCTGAGCATTCTTTTTTGCATAAAAGGGGATAGAATCCCAAGGGTCGGCTTTATCTTCTAGGCAGCACAAAATCTGAAGCGCCTATCGGTTCACACGCCCCTGTCACCCTATAAATATAAGCAATTTTTGAAGAGAAAGATTCTTTACTCTCTTCTTTCTTCAAGTTTTCTTGCCCTAGTTGCCGTCTTTCCTTCTCCTTCGGTCATCAATGGCTCCTAAGGCTTCCTCCAGTGCTGCGGCGAAGGACAAAGGAGTTGCCTCCTCGTCAGCGATCCCAGTTCACCCCGACGTTCATCCTGTCATTGACGGTAAGAATGTTGGGAGAAAACTGCATGGATTCAAACCCTAACCATAATGGCTATGTCGCATGTTTTATGCGCGAGCCTTTCTCTTTGGCATATTCTTCGTCTTTATTGAACTGTTTAAGTTCGGTGTGATGAATCCTTATATGCTGTGTTGTATGGGCCGCATGAACGTCTCATGTCCGAGCCGCATGGGGTATGCCTTATGTCCGAGCCGCATGAGAGTTGCTTCATGTCCGAGCCGCATGAGAGTTGCCTCATGACCAAGCCGTATGAGAGTTGCCTCATGACTGAGCCACATGAAGACCCACCAAACAGAGCCGCATACGCTCTTATGAAATGGGCCCCACCAAACAGAGCCGCATGAGCTCTTATGAACTGGGCCACACGAAGTCCCACTAAACAGAGCCACATGAGCTCTTATGAACTGGGCCGCATGAAGTCCCACCAAACAGAGCCGCATAAGCTCTTATAAACTGGGCCACATGAAGTTCCACCAAACAGAGCCGTATAATCTCTTATGAACTGGGCCGCATGAAGTCCCACCTAATCAGAGCCGCATAAGCTCCTTTAAACTGGGCCGCATAAAGACCCACCTAATCAGAGCCGCATGAGCTCCTTTAAACTGGGCCGCATAAAGACCCACTTAATCAGAGCCGCATAAGTCCTTCAAACTGGGCCGTATAATGACCCGCTTGATCAGAGCCGCATAACCTCAGAACACACTAAGTGGTTTTTCTCTGGTTATCTTCTGACTTCTTTCTTTTATCTTTTTTCAGTGAAGTTGCCAGTCAATCCTGCGGGAGAACTCTTGGTAGGTCACGTCCAATCTGCTGTGGGTGTGAGGTTCGATCATTTAGTTGATTATGTGTCGGACCAGCTTCCCAAAGATGAACCTGAGGAGAGGATGAGAGATATCAAGAACCAGTCCTTCTACTTTCTCTCGGGTATGATGAACTCGAGGAAATTGGGGGGCCGACACCTGAAACCTGCTTTCCTTTTTGGGGATGCCCTGACTGTGAAGAACCCCAATGTTTTGGATATATCTAAAAGTTGGAGCTTTTCTTCTAACGGGGTGGCAATCCATATTCCTCAAATGGAACGTCATTTCCCGTTGTCGTGGTTCAACATGCTGCCAATGGACATAAAAATGGTGGACTCTTTGACTCCGAGCCAGCAGGGGATGTTTGTAGGCGATATTCACTATAACAGAAACTGGGGGTCGGTGGTCGCGAGCAGGACGCAGGCCAGCTGCTATGTGATGGGGTTAGCCCCGGCTAGTTTCTTAAATGTGCAGGGTACTAGTTTCCGGTTCTCTCAAGCTGACACTTTCATGAACCAGCTTGCTCAGAAGGGGTCCTACCCCATTGGACGGTTGGCGTTGCTGAATTGGATGAACCCCATCCCTTCGTGGACCAACTTGACCATGTGCGGACATACGAGAATCTCCTATGCGAGATCGGCTTGTATCATGCCATTCGGGGCACCTGTTATGGTTTGCCCATAAACAAGAAGCTTTTTTTACTCTTTTTGAAATATACAACCGCCAAACAGGGACCTTCTTTACACTGGAAGGGAAGATGGGACTCGCTCTCCACGAGATGCGTGAAGTCTCCAGGTTGCCCTGGGGAAATGAAGTCTTCGAAGCGTATACCCCCACGAACGAAGAGTTCGAGGAGTTGGAGTAGAGGTTCCCGGGCTTTGTTGCTGTCTACCGGGAATTGCTGTGTCACCACAGCACATGCCAGCAGATGTCGAAGAAGAAAAATGACAGCTCGGAAGGGAACCTTCCTCATACGAAGGCCTGGCTCAGTTACCTTTTTAAGCTTGGCGCCTCAGGCCGGGTTTCTCCTCGAAGTCCTCGAACCCGGGAGGAGGTGCAGGTCCAGGTGTCGACCGCCAAGAGGGTTAAAACCATCGGCGACAGATTTGGGAGTCAATCTAACTCTTTTACTTATTTTTATCAGGATACTCAGCAGTTGTCCGAGAAGGCTCTTCTGGCAGGTTTTCTGATGGTATGGCTACAGAACTGCGTAGTTTTGGGAGGGGCTGGCTCTATTGAGAGAATCAGCCGTAACTTTATCCTTCCTGTGGTGAAGCTAGTCTTTGGGGCCAGACTAGCTCTCCTCCCTGCCATGGTGTGCAGCATACATCGTAGTCTCTGCACTTTCTCGTCCAAGGTCATTGCCCGTGATACGACGAAGGACTTTGAACGAATTGAGCTGCCCTATCATTATCTGATGGGGTGGCTATTGATGCACTACCGGTCTTTGATGAGATCTGGCCCAGAAGACGACGTAACTTCAGATGATGCCTTCATCTTCCAGTACTACTGCATGCCCTGGGAGTGCCGTACCATGCTAGCATGTCGAATGGCACTGGCGAGAGTGGACAGATACACCTTTTTCGTGTCTATCCCTCCTTTTATAGATGAAGATGTGAATGGTATACATCTTGATGGCACTGGGCTTTTCCACCTCTTGTCCGATAAGATGCTCCTCTGGCTGCAGAACATCCGTCCTGCACACCTGATATATCGCAACCGCAACTCTGTCTTCCTGGAGCCTTACTTGCCCAGTCGGTTCTCCCGACAGTTTGGGTACAGTCAGTTGTTTCTGGTCAATCCCAGCTCCTACCTGGGTTTTGAGGGTAGTATCCTTGACGGCATCCGGGCTTAGCACTACTATAATACAGTTCACACCCGTACCAGCTTCTCTGTGACTGATGCTAGGGAGTCAGGGCAAATTTTGTACATGGCGGCTCTGTACCATGTTATGGTGAACAAGCCCCCTACCGATTTTGACCCAAGTACCAGTTTTATTATTGGTACTGGCTTGGAGGAGAAGCCGAAAGGGTCCAAGACGACGAAAAAAAAGGGGAACACGGTCGATGTGTCAGACTCGGAGTCCATCAACATGGACGAGGAAGATGACGCTGATAACTTGTCTCTTCCTCCTGCCGATGATGTGGTGGCAGACCAGCCCCCTATTGTGCCTGGTCCTTCACGCAAGCGAAGCAGGCGTGAGTCTGCTGTTGGCGGCATAACTTACTCCCGGAAATGGGCTGCCGTCAAGTCTCGCGGGCCAATCATTCGGGAGAGAAGGGAGGATGTTGATGTCGTTTCGGAGGTGAATCGAATTACAACCATCTTTTTTAGCTTTTCTTTTCTGTACTATGATCTGATCATTCTTCTTTTCTCTGTAGGCGTCATGAGAAGTAGATTCTCGAGAGCCGACTACTGTCTCTGAAGTCGACTCGGCTCTAGCCACTTTAATTAGTGATATGAGTGGCGATCTTATTTTTGTCAAGGTTCTTCCGGCGACGGCTGAGGTTCCTTTTATTGCCGACCTATCAACCCAGGGCGATGTGGGCTCCACTGAGCCAATCCTCGAGGTTGCTGAATTCCAGTCGGGTGATGCTGACCCCATTACGTATACCTCCGGGGCGGCTGGGGCAGAGGAACCAGTTACATTCGGCTCAGATATCGCTGGTGAGGAGGATACAAAGGCTGTGAGCGATCCTCAGCTTCAGCAACCCTCCCCTGGTAAGCTAAGTCAAGTCTTGACTAGTGATGAGGTTTATTTGCTCTATCTTCACATCCTTCGGGTTAAACTGATCGATGGTTGCTCCGGACATACAGGTCCTGCTCCTTCGCTGCCAACGACGGACACCATCGGGGGAGAAGTCACCAGAGGGGATCTGGTGGGAGAAAGTATGCCTCCTCCTCCTTCAACTCATATCGAGGGGCCTCCTGCCGGTTCGAGTTCGGAAGAACAGGCAGTGGAACGACCGGGACAGAAAGAAATGGTCCCTGCACCTTCTTTGATTCAAGTATCTCCGGAGGTCGACCTTTCCGCCCTACCCAGTCTCCAGATCCTTCGGGCAGCGGAGGAGGAGATGGCCGCTATTCAAGCGTCCTATCACTCGGAACTTGTTTCCCTAGTGGCAGGGGCGTCAAGTTCCGGTACATCTTCTTCAATTCTACCAACTACTCTTCCTTTGACGCCGTCTTCTTCGGAAGTTCTCGATGAATCGTCAAAGGATGTGGTTGACAGTTTCTACCGCCACCTGAAGTGAGGGGTTGAGGCTGTCGTGGAGAGGGGAACATCTTTTGCATTGGCCCGTCAATGTGCTCGTGGCCGGATTGAACTTCTTAGAACCCTCCCCGGTGGGGCAGGGATGGTTGATCTTTTGGAGCCCAAGTTACTAGAAGCTGATCAGTTGTTGGCTCAGTTTCAATGACTGCGGCAAGTTGATCTGTCTTCAGCAATAGATCAGGAGCGTTCCTTCCTTTTAACTGCCATGGAAAAGGTAAGGACGATACGGGAGACGTCCAAGCCCGCTCTGATGAAGGACCTCCAAGATTTGTTGCTGAAGTACGATCAATTAAGCCGCAGCGGAGAGGACTGCATCGCTCGGGAAAAGGCCACCTCTCGTAGGATAGCCGATACCAAGGAGCAGATCCTACAGCTTCAGAGAAAATTGGTTTCTTTGGAGTCTGAGCTGCAGACCTCGCGTGGAGACAAGGAGCTAATTTTTTGGGAGACCGACAAGGTCACCCGAACCTCAGACGCCTTGGAGCATGCCCTAAAGAAACTCGAAGACGGTTGGCATGCACACGCGCATCTGGAGGATGCAGAGAAGCTGACGCAAGAGGCTGAGCGTCGGGCCACCCTGAGAATTGAGCGGTTGATGTCCAAACTGAAGGACCGGCTCCTAGAATTATGTGTCGCCGAACCATGATCGGCTTTTTTCTTTCTTTCTTTCTTTATGTTTCTTCATCTTTTTGAAAGGGATGTGGTCCCAGAAAATGTATTACTTTTGGTTTAAATAAATGACTTTGTTTGCATCATCTTTTATCTGTTGTGCTTGTACTGCATCTTTAGTATTATGTGTTTACCCCGCTGGGGGACTTTCTGTGGACCTATTACCCTTGGCATACCTTGGTTTTAGGTATGGATAATAAGTTTGATAGGGATACCTAGAACAACTCTGCGGTAAGGTGGATATGGAAGTTCTTGGTATCGGGCAAAAGAATGCCAAGGAACAGCTGGGTTCCAGAGGCATGAGATTGTGAAAAAAGAGGCGCGTGTACTAGAGAACCTAGTACAACATTTGTGGTCAACTATGGACATTTGTGGTCAACTGTGAACATTTGTGGTCAATTGTGGACATTTGTGGGCCTATTATCCTTGGTGTACCCTGGTTTTGGGTACGGATAATAAGTCGAGAGAAAACCAACATACTTACTCAGAGGTAATGAGGACATGTAAATATGAGAGCTTTACAACGGAGCCTTCCTACTAAGAGGTAATGAGGACATGGCAGGAGTGGACTCCATGAAGGGTACATAGAACAACTCAGAGGTAATATGGACGTGGAAGTTCTATGTAAGGGGTGTTTTGTTTTTGATGGAAGTGAAACAACTCAGAGGTGACATCGACATGGCTGTTTCGGGAATTTTATGGATCTGTTATCCTTTTTATGCACTGAAAGCGTGGGTAATAGATTATGAGGAAAATGCTCTTTTAGGAAGGAAGTTCAGAGGTATGATCATACATGACTTACTACCCAGAAGATGGATATAGATTCATTTGGAGTGACCAGATTGTAAGTTCAGCGGTACCTAAGGGTACATAACTCAACAATCTGGTTGATTCGGCGGATGTCGTTTAGACATAGTATTTCTTCAGGAACTTGCCGTTGATGAGCATCATAAGCAAGTCTCCGTTTTGCTTTGCGAGGCGGTATGCACCATTGGAGAATACTGCCTCGATGATAAATGGGCCTTCCCACTTTGGCTAGAACTTGCCGGCGGTTTTGTGAGTCATAACCATCGGCCTCCGAACTGCCAAGACGAGATCGCCTACTTGGAATGTTCTGAGTTTAACCTTCTTGTTGAAGTCTCCAGAGATGCGGGCTTGATAAAACTCGATTCGCTGTTGAGCTAGCAGGCGCTTTTCATCTAAGGCCTCCAACTCTTGTAGCTGACGACGGTAATTATCATCCGTCGTCAATCGGTAAGTGAGGGCGACACGGAGCGAGGGGATTTGAGTCTCTAATGGGAGAACTGCCTCACTTTCGTACACCAAAGAGAATGGTGTGTTCCCAGTAGCCATTCGGACTGTATTACGGTACGCCCATAAGCATTCGCCAAGCTTTTCATTCCAGTCGTATTTGTTTGAGGACACGAACTTCTTGAGAAGCTTGATTATAGTTTTATTGAATGCTTCCGTCAAACCATTAGCCGCCGGATTGTAGGGTGTTGACGCAACGTTCTGGATCCGATGTTTGTCGTAAAACCGATAGAAGGCGTGGCTTGCAAACTACGGACCATTGTCGTGGATGATCCTTCGAGGCAGTCTAAAACGATAGATGACGTAATGCTTGAGGAAGCTGGTCATGTTTGATGTCTTCACTTCTGTAAGCGGAACGGCTTTCGCCCATTTGGAGAAGTAATCCGTAATTGTTAGTATAAAACAGTGTCCTCTGGATGAAGGTGGAGTGATTGGACCGATAATATCCATTTCCCATACCTCAAATGGCCAGGATGCCACCGTCGGATGTAGGAATTCGGATGGTTGGTATATAAAATCTACGTGGAACTGACAAGCTTTGCACTTTCTTGCATAGTCTATCGCATCTGCCGCCATCGTAGGCCAGTAATAGTCCATCCGGCGAAGGCGGTCTTGTAATTTCAGGCCAGGTTGATGGGCCCCACAAACGTCGTCGTGAGCTTCGCGTACCGCTTCTTCGGCCTCTGTATTTGACAAACACCGAAGCAGTAGTCCATCGTAGGATCGCCGATACAACATTTTTGTCTCAGTATCGTAAAAGAATCTGAGAGAACGTCTTCTGATAGAGGTGGCTTCCCTTGGGTTTTCTGGCAAGATGCCATAAACTACGAAGTCAATAAATGTGAGCCTCCAGTCCTGTGTTTCGTCGATCATCAGGACAGAATAACTCTCGACAAATTGGATATTGTTCTTCGGACAGACCAATTCATGGCCTATTACATCCACCAAGTGGTGAGTATGATTTAGAACTTCCAGAGAAGCGGCCAGTCCTGCTAAGGCGTCGGCTTTAATGTTCCGGAGTCTGGGAATATATTCTATGAAGAATCCTTTCAGGGATGTAATGATAGCGATTGCTATCTGATGATAGGGGATCATGTCTTCATGGCGAACTTTATATGAATCCCGGATCTGATTGACGATTAACTGTGAATCGCCATATGCTTCCAAGTATTCTACCCCCAGTTCCTTTGTAAGTCGGAGGTCGATGACCAAAGCGTTGTACTCGACCACGTTGTTTCAGCAGGGTTCTGTAAGAGAATATGCCCGGTTGATCACCAAGCCAGAGGGAGAAATTAGTACCACTCCGACCCCAACGACGATATTGCCCTTGGGTCCGGTTCTTGAAGTACCATCAAAGAACATTCGCCAGACGGTATTATGGGAAGCCATATTTGAATTGGCGACCTCGTCTGGAATTTCTTCGTATATTCTGGTTGACTCCGAACCTGGATGGGCTGCTAAAAAGTCTGTCAGAGCTTGACCTTTGACAGCCTTATGCGGGACGAAGATCATGTGGTAAGGGGACAATAGTATCGCCCAGGTAGCAAGGCGAGAGCTGTGTGCTCCTGGCTTGGTCATGAGGACCCTTAGAGGGTTGACTCGTGATATGACATGGATGGTCTGTCCTGTAACATAGTGTCGCGTCTTCTGGATGGCGAACACCAAAGCGAGATATTCCTTTTCTACGGCGGTGTATCTATGCTCAGGCCCTATCATCATTCGACTGAGATAATAGATAGCTTGTTCATGCCCTACATCATTGTTCTGTGCTAGTAAAGTACCGAGGGAATGCTCTATCGCTCGCACATAGAGCAGAAACGGTTTTCCAGCAACCGGGGCCACCAGGACTGGAGGATTCGACAGATATTCTTTAATGTTGTCAAAGGCTCGTTGGCACTCTTCATCCCATACAAAGGAGATGCCTTTCTTCATGAGGTGTGTAAATGGTTGACATCGCCTGGAGAGGTTAGAAATAAACCTCCTGATATAGGCTAGCCTCCCTTGCAGACTTCTGAGTTCTCGGAGATTTCTCGGGGGACCCATCTCCAAGATTGCCTTCGTCTTCTCAGGGTCTATATGGATTCCGTGGGCAGTAATAATAAAACTCAAGAATTTTCCACTTGATATGTCCAAGAAGGATTTGGTGGGGTTCATCTTCAAGTTGTGCGCTCGTATCAGGTCGAATACTGTCCTCAGATCGTGCAGATGATCTTCCTTAGAGCGAATTTTAATGGCGATGTCGTCGACGTAACACTCCACAGTTTTACGCAGGTGGTCTCAGAAGATGACACTTATGGTTCGTTGATATGTGACACCAGTATTCTTTAAACCGAAGGGCATGACTGTGTAGCAGTACACACCTATCGGCGTTCGGAATGATGTATGCTTTTCGTCGTCAGGAAACATCTTGATTTGGTTGTATCCTGAGAAGCCATCCATGAACGACATGCGTTTAAATCCACATGTGTTGTCGATCATTATATCCGTAATAGGAAGAGGGAACTCATCCTTAGGACATGCTTCGTTCAGATTTTAGAAGTCGATGCAAATTCGGATCTTCCCATTCTTCTTGAGGATTGGTACTATGTTGGCGACCCAATCTGGATGTTGTTCCTCACGGATGAAGCCGCTGGCTATCAGTTTGTTGACCTCAGCTTCGATAGAATTCATGAAGTCTGGACGGAACCGTCGTTGCTGTTGCTTGACCGGTTTTGCATCCGGATGAATGTTAAGCTTATGGAGTGCAACCTCGGGGTTTAGCCCTGGCATGTCTTCATAGCTCCAGGCGAACACGTCAATATATTCTCTGACGAGTTGCAAAAGCGACTCTCGTTCTTCGTCTGTCAGGCTTTTACTGACAAAGATTAGCTTTGGAGAGGATTTATCGCCAAGGTCAACTTGCATGACCTCATCTTCGGTAGTAGGATCTCTCTGTTCGAAATGCTTCTCCTACTGCGCATCCAGTCGCTGAACCCAAGGCTCTAACTCGAGGAGCTCCGGTACATCTTCGTCTTCTTCATAGGCGTCAGCAAATGTTGACAGACCAAACTTGTCTGAATACGTCCCCGATGCTGACATTCGAATCAGAAGTGGGTGATCCGGTCGAATGTGAATGCAGTCATATTCCTCATCTGAGCTTTCAGGAGTTGTTACAGGTGTAACATAGCCTAGACCACGTCTGGTTTTGTTGTAGTAATCCCATAGTTTTCCAGCCGGAACTGGCAATTGTAAAGGTAATCGCCGGCCGGTGCCATAGTTCAAGCCTGGCGTAGCCTCCATATCATACCCCTGTTTTTGTAAGAGGTACTTGGATCGGGAGCTATACAGATAAAGGGGCAGCCTTCCGGTGTCGGGTTCGAGATCAACTTCTTCTATCCTGAAGGGCTGTGGATCGTTCTTTCGACCGAAGATGATTGGGTGATCCTCTCCCTCGACTATGAAGCAAGCGCCTTCCACGGGAGTGAGTTGGTTCGCGGTATAGACATTTGTCACTTTGGTGTGTAGGTTGGTGCCTATACCGTGTTCTATAGCATACATTATACAAAGCTTATTGAGCTCAAGGTAGTTCAAAGATAGCCCTTTATTGATAAAGTAAGGTACCATTTCAGGTGGGATTACATCGTCAGCAGAAGGAACATCAGTGTGGGCAGCCACATACTTGGCTAGCTCTAATTCCTCTTCAGTTACCCCCTGTATCAGTGATGACTGGGAGGATGACCGGGGCAGCTTGATCATCAGGGGCTCCACTAGTGGTGCTGAACGTGGAGTCGTAGGCGCACTAGCGATCCTTGGCTTAGTGCTTGGTGCTGTACGTAGAGTTGTTGGCTCACTAGCAGTCCCCGGCTTAGCGCTTGGCTGTCGACTTGTCCTGGGAAGATAAATCGTTATAGGCTTCACAGAAGGATTGATCTCTTCTGTTTGTCGTTGGCCGGCTCTTGGAAGCCTGATTGTCAGTGGCTCCGTGGTAGGTCTCGGCCCTTGGCCAGACCTTGGCAGTCGGATTGTCATCTGCTCCTTTTGTGCAGTGAGCACCGGAAGACTAGTTGTGGCTGTAAGAGGTGCATTCCTGCCTGGTTTGTGGGGTTGGAGATGAATTCTCATGGGTTCCTCAGGCCCTACAATGGCCTCCGTCTTCTCTTAAACATCCTCCTTGATCAAGTGCCTCTTTGATTTCTCATACAAGCAGGAATCCGAATAGTAGGATTCGACCCCTTTGAAAGGATCGATGTCGGCAAATTCCGTCTTTACGAAGCCGTGCTTGTCGACGTATTTGAAGCATTGATACAATATGGAGGGCACGATCATATAATCATGTATCCACGGACGCCCCAGGAAAATATTGTAGGAGGTATCTGCGTCTATAACATAGCAGGCTACTTCCGACTAAAGGTCGCCAATTTGGTACTTCAGGCGAATCTTTCCATTAGGATAGCTTCTACCTGAATTGAAACCGCTGATGGTGGTGCTGGTAGGAGTCAGCCGATGCATAGGGATGTGCAGGAGGTAGAGCAAGCTCTTCGGAATAATGCTTACCGAAGAACCGGGATCAATGTGTATCCGATCCACCTTGACGTCGCCGACGTATCCAGTATAATACAGAGGGCGATCGTACAGGTTGGTCTTGATAAGCATGTCCTGCGGAGTGAACACAATATTGGGCATTGCACTTGTACAAGCGCTGTCCTGGAGATCCGCCGGCGAGCTCTCTCTTGTAAGATTGACCTGAGCCAGATATGCGTCGGCATTCTGTAGTGCTTCGCTCAGTGCGATACGAACATCTTTGGAGAGTCTCAGAAGCTCATATAATGACAATTTGGCCGGTGTGTTTGCCAATTGTGCCAGAATGTCAAAATTGTAGGGCCTCTCCAGCCCCTATGGTGCATCTTTGCGGAGCGGTTTGTCAAAGCGGGTCTCCTTTGGCATCGGCTTATCGGCCGGCGGAGGCTGAGAAGGTCGTGGGGCGTCAGCAGTGGCCGGCTGGCGTTCTTCGGCCGAGTTACCTGGTATAGTTTGAGTTTGTGCGCCAGACCGGGTAACGACAGTTGTCGCTTCTTCGATGTCGGCTGAGATTGTGCGACAAGACTTGACTTTTCCGCTCTTCTTCTTACCAGTAGAGGGTGATGTTGGCTGGGTTACTTTAGATACTAAGTCCGGATGGACCCACATGACCTCCCCTCGTGATGTGGTGAGAGGTACCAACCCAGCAGCCTAGAATCGGGGAGGTGGAAGTTAGCGACCTCCATTTTTGCCCGGGGGACGGGTACTACGCCATCTTGGGTCCTCGTCGGCGGGAAGCTGCCGAATTTGACTGACACCATGTTGGCAGCGACCGTCAATGTCATGACCCGCACCCACTATGAGGGTACGAGTACGTAACAATGCCCAGCCTACGCCGCAGTGTCGGCGGTAGAACGTTGTTCTAAGTAACTATCTAACCAACAACTCACGTAATTATATAATGTACTTGTCAAATCTCAACTCCGAACGGAGGACAAGTATAGATATAATGGAATCTCAATCACAGTCTAAGCACGATATGATAACACAGAAGATTATAACTAAGACTGAATATAACAATAAAACTAACTACTAAAATAATATAATCTCCAACAAACTCAAAACAACATATCTCAACTTAATTACAATCAAGTTCTAAAACATGAAATCTAAACCAAGTCACTAGCTAATCTTCCGATCACTCCTGAGTGTCGGGGCCAAAGGTAGCTAAGTCGTCTCCTGGTCCATAATGAGTAGGGCAAGTGTCCTCATGGCAATCATCTGTAAAATTTTCAACAGGTCCAGTCAGGACAGGAACGAGCACAAAACATCTCACGCAGTTCATATCAAGTTAGGAAATATAAAGCATCAATAGAGTAAGATACAGGAAACGCTGAAAGAAGAATGTATATGAAAACAGCAGAGATTTAATAATAGGAAATATCTATATGTGATAAGTAAGAACTGTAAGCAATATGTGATTTAGAGTACAATATGGTTATGTAAATGGTTTAGGACAATGCAATGGTAACTCCATTGTACGTGAGTGCACAATAGACATATACAATAGTTATACAATATTGTACAATAGGATTTGATTACATAACCAATTCTACTCCCCCTCCCCAATCAATACACAAGGATCCACTCCAGTTACGTTATCTTATACAATAGTGTACAATATTATACAATAGATGTACAATGTTATAAAATAGATGTACAATGTTATACAATAGTTGTACAATGGTCTATCCATAGGACTCATGTGATAATGAGAGTACAATATGCATAATGAGTATACAAGGATAAGGGTATTCAATAAATACAATATGTAAGTGAAACGCACATCACAATATGTATTTAGTGAATACAAGGGGATAACATCTCAAAAGAAGATCCATATAGTACCAATCCGTGATAGCAATTGTGTCAGCATCAAGTACAGTAATCTAGAGCAAGAATGTAAATCCAGACAAGTATAAAACGGTTAGAGAATGTACTCGCCTGATACTCTGAAAAGAGTAGTATAATATCAGATGTCTGTACCGGAGTCACAATTTCCTAAATAGAGCAGTACAGGTTTTAATATGTTTAAAATAAGATAAATGAAGTCTACGATGCAATCTACATGATTTCTAGGTCAATATAGGTCAAAGTCAACTCTAAGTCAAATCTGGTCAACTGTCTAGGTCAAACTAGGTCCAAGTCAAACTTGGTCAACTCTGGGTCAACCCAAGTCAATACTCTAGTCAAACTAGGTCAATCCTAGTCTAGTCAGTCTCACTAGACCTAACCAAGCCTAGACAAGCATCCAAGCACAAACACAAAGTCACTAGCAACACACATTGCATATACCATATATATATACATACATTCATACATGTGTACATAGATACAGGGTAAGGCTAGGGGATATACATGCATATCTAAATTTATACAAGGATGCATAGGCACTCACTTGTATACATTCCTACACATAGCATGCATTGCCTACATTTATTCATTCATGTATTCATTATACATATGCATACTCATACATCCATTACCTATATGCACTCATACACATATAGATGCTTACATAGGCTAATATTCATTTATTCATCCAAGTCATTCATTTATGCATTTAACATCATTTACCTATATACCTACTTTACATCATGCTTGCATTATATTGGCATACCCACATTGCATAGATACCAACCTACCTATATCCATTGTACATAAGTGGGTGAGTGAGTGAGTGAGTGAGTGAGTGAGTGAGTGGAACATTAGAGTGTGCCTAGTGTCATGGTGTGTCCAACATGGTGAGTGAACTGAAATTCCAGATTTCAGTGTCTCAGGGAGCAGGTTAGATAGGGAGTGTTGTATTTGCATTATAGTTTGGTGTAGTAGTGTGTGTGACTTGTTTGTACAGGTGAGGGTTTGTGAGTGTTATCAGAAATTAGAACTAATCTCAGGAATTTGCAGCTAGTGTAATTGTACTAACAGTGAAGAGAAAGTATCATGACAGCTCAAACATTCTACAACAGTTTATAGTAATCCCTCTCACTCATTTAAGCCAAAGTCCAAATTCGAAGCCCTACTCTCTAACACCAAATCAATAACCACTCTTGACAGCAACCAACACCCTTATATATGAATCTAACATGACAATTGAACATCATAAATTCAGATTTAACATGGAATTTAAACAGAAATTCAATTTCAGGAAAATGGAAACCAATGACTGCTATAACCAAACCCAATTTCGAAATCCATTATCCCATTTCAAACACCAAATCGATAATTAATCTTAATGCAAATCCTAAACCAACATCTAAGTAATGTAACTACTCATGAAATTGAACCTAACATGGCAAATTAGACATCAAGTTCAGTTTTAGAAAGGGAATTAAAATCAGGAATTTGAAGACTGCACAAAGTATCAGTTGACAGTGCAATAGCAACAGTCCAACATTCATAACCACATTCGAAAATCCCAAAAACCCTACACCAATCGATAATCATCATTGCAGTGATCCATTACACATGTGTATGGATCTAATCTTGATAATTAATCATTACAAAATAGTTTAAATATAACTAAACTCAGAAAAATGAGAATCAGTGAATGGTACCATAACAAATAGAAAATGAGATTTTGACAGTTATCATTAATCAGTTCAACCCAATTCGAAATCCTGATCAGTTTAGAAACTAAAACTCAAATTCAATTTATAACTAAAACCCAAACTCTCAATGAAGTATCAGATGTCTCAAAGAGTTAAATTTCCTATTTTCGAATTCAAATATCAGGTTATATAAGTATCAATAACAACAATATTAAAACCCATTCAATCCTATATTCTCATGTCTCAGTTAAATTCAATAACTCAAATCTCGAGTGCAGAGGTGTGGGCATACCCATGTGTCCTAAAGAAGCCAGACGTGTCCAATAAACAGGACACGATGTGTCAAAATGTGTGAATTACTAAGTATCAGAAAATCAGTGAGCAGTGACCTCGTGCAGCCATGTCGAGTCAAAATGGACTCAACACAGTGCACGAAACACAATGTGCACGTGTACAGTGATAGAGGGGTCATAGGGCTAGGTTCTAGGGTGCCTGTATCGAGTCGGGGTCGTGTCGTGTCCGGGTTTGAGTCGCGTATCAGTAGGGTTTTTTCTGCGTGTGTGCGTGTCTGTACAAAGTCGGTGCGAGCTCAATAACTTCTAGAATATCAAACCAAATCGACCCAAACTTTGGGGGCATGCTGTCATTGTATGCCCCCTTGTGTCCACCAAAACTCGTGTCAAAATAATCCGTGTCGTGTCCTATAGGGGTCCCGAGTATCAGGGGAGAGCACGGCACAGTGCGGTGCCTCGTGCACGCGTGTCACAGACTCGTGCGCGTGACACACGACACGTGACAAGTCGTGATCGTGTCTAGGGGTAGAGGGGGACTAGGGCTAGGAGTCTAAGTGCCTGCACGAAGTCCAAGACGTGTCGTGTCCTTGTTTTAAAGCCATGTCAGTGAGTAAAAAATCATGCACTGTGCAGTATCAAACCAGTGCAGTTCGTGTTTCGTGTCCGACACGACTCAAAATGTTGTGAAACTTTAGGGGGGTCCTGACAGTGTCTTCCCCCACCCTCGTGCCAATTTGCACGTGTCCAAGTGGTGTGTGCAGTGAGAAAACAGTGGGTGGTAGCAGGGCATGGGTACGGGGCATCGTGGTGAGATTCGTGTCCAAATTTGGACACAAATACGTGTCCAATCATGCTCAGAGTTATAGTTTGAAAATCCCCATACGTAGGGCTACACAACCATGTAATTATTTTTACAAAAATCGAAAATAAAATCCTAAGGGGCATTCTATCAAACACCTACACTTACACATTGACACGTGCCCGATACGGCAAACGGACACGAAATTGACCCAAACTTCAGGGACAGCTACGGGACTCCTAGATCTAGCCCTAAATGCAAAGAAAACAGAATATTAGATCAATTTATGAAGTTTTACCAATAGGTGCAAAAAGCTTAAAAAAGCTCCAAATAGGGGATTCTTCCTTGCTAGCAAAATGCTCCCAAATTGTCCCAAAGCTGGGATTAAACTCCAAAATCAGAAAATAGGAGAGTATTAGGCTCTAATGCAAGAAACTAGAGTGGAAAAGGATTTAAAATGGAGAATCTATGGAATGGGAAAGAATGGACAAACCTTTCTTTTTCCTATGTGCTCCTTCAATACAAAAGAGGCAAGAACTAATTAGGAGATTATTTATAGGGAAGGGAATGACCTAGTGGCTGGTCATGAAGGAAAGAATTAGGGTTAGGGTTTTACTAGTGGGCTATGGGCCAAGTTGTACTAGCTAACTAGCTCAAGTCCTTAGCCTTTGGTCCAATACAAAAATCCTCCTACTCTCTTCATGAAACTTAGCCAACTTAAGTCAACCAAGACCAACTTGAGTTAGATTAGGGTCCATACCATGTTAGCTAAGTCACCAGAGTCAAGGTCAAAGTCTATGACAGTCTCTTAAGTCACAGCTAGCAAAAAGTCAAATTAACAATCACCAATGCAATAAATCCTAACATAATTCAAAGGGGGCAAATGACCAAAATATCCTCATGCTCAAAAGTAAAAATAAAGCATCCTAATGACGTGGTCAAGCTCTAGGTCAGGCAGTCCCTCAGGTTACACTAGCAAAGTATCAAAATCACAAGCCATGACTTAAAACAGTTTTTAAATAGTTTAGAATGATTAAAAATCACCAAAAATCATAATGTAAAATAAATATCAATAAATAATAATTATAATTACAAAATTTTAAAAGTATCCTCATTTCAGAAATTGGATGTTACAATCCTGCCCCCCTTAGAAAAATTGTGTCCTCGAAATTTAAGTCGTTCGTACTCCTTCTAGGTCAACCAACCACAATCAAAGTCTCTAAGCAATTTCTAACTCATACAATTTGAAGAATAATATATAGAGTCATGGTCAACCATAGCAGTTGAAGGTCTCATCTAGATGGACTAGTCATATTAGATCAAAACAGTCCCACGGTATCAACATGTAAGCAATATAGGGTGTTCTGCTGGAAAGATAAAGAAGCAACAAATCATTAAGGTGTAGGACAGTCTACCATCCTATATGAAACTGGTAAGGACAACTAGGAATTAATTATGAAGGGTTACCATTCCAAAGATGATCAAAATCGAAAGTTTAAGGCATGAGTGTCAATAGCATTGAAATCCAATAACACAATATATATAAAAGGAGATGTAGTCCCGGTACGATCTGAGTTGATCAATTTCAGGATAAATCGAAGTTTGGGCAAGATGGAGAACGAGGCCATTGAAGTCTGAGCACGAGTATCCAAGATTTGATATCTATGTCACAATTGAATTAATTTAATTGAATAAGACCCCAAATACTGGATGATAAGGAGGATGACCCGGTCGACTGGTCACGATCAAAGAATTAGAATTTAAAGGATGATGCAAGGATATAGAATTAAGTCAATTTCTTCCTTTGGATAGGGAAACTAAACGTGATACCTTGGGTTGATCTATCAAGTACAGTGCCTTTTCTTTCTGAAATATGTGAAAGGCAAAACAATAAAGAGTTCAAAGACGATGCTATTAAGTACAATACGTGGTTCATAGGCGATGGAAATAATTCAAAAGAGAATTGCCAAAGCTATCGTGAATGAGACTCTAGAGCAAATTTAACTATGGCTTCTTCCACGTAGAATAATATATGAAAAGCGAACCAAAGTGCAATAGGTTGATCAGACCATCATGCACCGATTCTGATTAGACAATATGTTAGTGGGTGCCAGCCCCCAATAAAATATGTCATGATCAAGCTCGAAAAAGCTAAGCTTGCAAAACTGGTGCTAAATTAGCAACATAAGATAGATAAAATATAAGTAAGGATAATGATGAAGGAAGTTAATAGTCTAAGATCCTTTAAACATCAAGGAGTGAGGGTGAATCAAAACAAGAGGAAAAGAATTTTCAAATCGAAGTTCATAATGAGATTCTCAAGGGTCGTCCAGGAATCTCTCAAGAAATTCTAAGTGTGATTGAGTACCTCTCCGTTAAAGCCTGTCTCTCAATCCTATCGCAGGCTCGCAGCAGTACAACTAAGTCGTCGTACTACCACGATATCGCACTAATGCGACTCTCGACCTGCATGGGCCACCACTAAAAATGTGTCACAACCCGCACCCACTGTGAGGGTACGAGTATGTAACAACGCCCTGCCTACGCCGCAGTGTCGGCGGTAGAATGCTGTTCTAAGTTACTATCTAACCAACAACTCACGCAATTATATAATGTACTTGTCAAATCTCAACTCCGAACGGAGGAAAAGTATAGATATAATAGAATCTCAATCACAGTCTAAGCACGATATGATAACACAGAAGATTATAACTAAGACTGAATATAACAATAAAACTAACTACTAAAATAATATAATCTCCAACAAACTCAAAACAACATATCTCAACTTAGTTACAATCAAGTTCTAAAATATGAAATCTAAACCAAGTCACTAGCTAATCTCCCGATCACTCCTAAGTGTCAGGGCCAAAGGTAGCTAAGCCATCTCCTGGTCCATAATGAGTAGGGCAAGTGTCCTCAGGGCAACCATCTGTAAAATTTTTAACAGGTCCAGTCAGGACAGGAACGAGCACAAAACATCTCACACAGTTCATATCAAGTTAGGAAATATAAAGCATGCAATAGAGTAAGATACAGGAAACGCTGAAAGAAGAATGTATATGAAAACAGCAGAGATTTGATAATAGAAAATATCTATATGTGATAAGTAAGAACTGTAAGCAATATGTAATTTAGAGTATAATATGGTTATGTAAACGGTTTAGGACAATGCAATGGTAACTCCATTGTACGTGAGTGCACAATAGACATATACAATAGTTATACAATGTTGTACAATAGGATTTAATTACATAACCAATTCTACTCCCCCTTCCTAATCAATACACAAGGATCCACTCCAGTTACGTTATCTTATACAATAGTGTACAATGTTATACAATAGATGTACAATGTTATATAATAGATGTACAATGTTATACAATAGATGTACAATGGTATACAATAGTTGTACAATGGTCTATCCATGGAACTCATGTGATAATGAGAGTACAATATGCATAATGAGTATACAAGGATAATGGTATTCAATAAATACAATATGTAAGTGAAACGCACATCACAATATGTATTTAGTGAATATAAGGGATAACATCTCAAAAGAAGATCCATATAGTACCAATCCGTGATAGCAATTGTGTCAGCATCAAGTACAGTAATCTAGAGCAAGAATGTAAATCTAGACAAGTATGTAACGGTCAGAGAATGTACTCGCTTGATACTCTGAAAAGAGTAGTATAATATCAGATGTCTACACCGGAGTCACAATTTCCTAAATAGAGCAGTATAGGTTATAATGTTTAAAATAAGATAAATGAAGTCTACGATGCAATCTACATGATTTCTAGGTCAATATAGGTCAAAGTCAACTCTAAGTCAAATCTGGTCAACTATCTAGGTCAAACTAGGTCCAAGTCAAACTTGGTCAACTCTGGGTCAACCCAAGTCAATACTCTAGTCAAACTAGGTCAATCCTAGTCTAGTCAGTCTCACTAGACCTAACCAAGCCTAGACAAGCATCCAAGCACAAACACAAAGTCACTAGCAACACACATTGCATATACCATATATATATACATATATTCATATATGTGTACATAAATACAGGATGAGGCTAAGGCATATACATGCATATCTACATTCATACAAGGATGCATAGGCACTCACTTGTATACATTCCTATACATAGCATGCATTGCCTATATTTATTCATTCATGTATTTATTATACATGTGCATACTCATACATCCATTACCTATATGCACTCATACACATATAGATGCATACATAGGCTAATATTCATTTATTCATCCAAGTCATTCATTTATGCATTTAACATCATTTACCTATATACCTATTTTACATCATGCTTGCATTATATTGGCATACCCACATTGCATAGATACCAACCTACCTATATCCATTGTACATAAGTGGGTGAGTGAGTGAGTGAGTGAGTGAGTGAGTGAGTGAGTGAGTGAGTGAGTGAGTGAGTGGAACATTAGAGTGTGTCTAGTGTCATGGTGTGTCCAGCATGGTGAGTGAACTGAAATTCCAGATTTCAGTGTCTCAGGGAGCAGGTTAGATAGGGAGTGTTGTGTTTGCATTATAGTTTGGTGTGGTAGTGTGTGTGACTTGTTTGTACAGGTGAGGGTTTGTGAGTGTTATCAGAAATTAGAACTAATCTCAGGAATTTGCAGCTAGTGTAATTGTACTAACAGTGAAGAGGAAGTATCATGACAGTTCAAACATTCTACAACAGTTTATAGTAATCCATCTCACCCATTCAAGCCAAAGTCCAAATTCGAAGCCCTATTCTCTAACACCAAATCAATAACCACTCTTGAAAGCTGTAGAAGCATAGAAAATATTGCTTTTAGTCCCACATCGGAAAGGAGAAGAAGAAAGGGCTCACTCTATTCTATAAATAGAGCCCCCTTACCTCCTTTGAAAAGGGCACCAACTTCTCTTACATCCTTCCAAACTTGGACTCTTCCTATTACGCACCTTCGGGTGCTAAGTAGAAGAAGTCTAGGGCAGCGCGGGCTCATCGGGCTCAGTCAGCTGTCCCAACCTCTGACCATCAAGAGCGTCCCGCTAAGCGGGCCTCTGATGGAAAGTTGTACAGAGCCGCCCTTGTCCAGCCCCCGGCGGCAAACAGACAGAGTGGTTCTCAAGAGTCTCCCAACAAAGATCGAGGGCAAGTGTTTCTATTAGCCCCACATCAGGGAGCAAACATGATACCTACGCACTCGTGTGTTCGGGATACCCGGGCCCACAAAGCGAGTGCACGGGCTGATCGAGACATTCCTCATGCGGCTCGGTCATGAGACGTCCTTCATGCGGCTTGGTCATGAGACATTCCTCATGCGGCTCGGTCATGAGACGTCCTTCATGCGGCTCGGTCATGAGACATTCCTCATGCGGCTCGATCATGAGACGTCCTTCATGCGGCTCGGTCATGAGACATTCTTCATGCGGTACAAAACCCAGGAAGCTTCATGCGGCTCAAAATCAGACGAGCTTCATGCGGCCAAAGAGTCTCATGCGGCTCGGAAGTATCATGCGGCTCAAACATACAAGCAGCTCAAGTAAACTCTATGCGGCCGAGAGAGAGGCCACGTGGCCAACAGAACAGCTGTGCCTAACGTTTAGACGCATTTAATGCTCTGACAACTGATAGCTCTAACGGCTGTTAGTCCTGACATAAAGTCGTCATAATGACTGACACGAAAAAGCACTATCGTCCTAGGAAATGAGGAAAATCTTTACAAATGTGGCGCTGTCCACCAAACTTCGAGGCAAATCTATGCGGCCAGACTAAACAAAGTCCATGCGGCCAGAACAGAGAGACCCATGCGGCTCGGTCATGAAGACTCTCATGCGGCTCGGCCATGAAGACCCCCATGCGGCTCGGTCATGAATATATTCATGCGGCTCGGTCATGACAACCTTCATGCGGTTCGAAGTACAGAGACTCTTCATGCGGCTCGATCATGAACTCTTTCATGCGGCTCGGTCATGACAACCCTCATGCGGCCCAAACATCGATACTCCTCATGCGGCTCAACATTGACGACGGGACACGTGTCCTAAAGTCAATCAAATCTTGGGCCAAATCCCAATAATCTGGGACACGTGGCAGAAGAATGAATCAAATTTATTCATTAAGATTCGCAGATGTCAGCAAATCATCATGACGAAGATTTAAAGCAATCAACATTAATCATTCGCAAGATTCAGTGCTATCCCTATTTATGGCCCAGATCCTTCACGATTAAAACAAATGGTCCAGATTGATTAAGCATCAGGCTGCCGCCACTTTGAGAATGGATAATCATCCTAAACCCTAATGATACATCCCACTATTATAAATAGCAGGGTGCCATTCCCTTGTAAAGAGATACAAAAAGATACATAAAAATATCAGAGAGAAATACGTATATACAAGAGACTTCCCCCCATAGTCAGAGAAAGAATACACACAGAGAGAGAGAGAAGCCAGAAGAGCAACAGAGGAGCAAGAAGAGCATTTCTTCGTCAACGCCAACCATCTTTTCACAAGGAGCCAAGGCTGCATACCGATCGTCCAAGGAGTAAGGCAGGGCTGCCGTCGCCTTTCCGAGCCTCTATCGTCATCCCCCCAGAATCTAAAATAAATAATTGTACTTAGACTGCTGTACCGTAGGTTTTCGTCCCTAGGCTTTCTTTGTACAAGCGAGTTTGTAACGTGAAGTAAAAGTTCGGTCCTCCGATAATTGTTTTGTTCTTTTATATTTATGGCAAACACGATGGCGACTCTGCTGGGGACTAACTTCTCCACGACTGAGGAGTTGGTGACGCAATCGGATGCAGCCAAGCTTGGCTCCACGCAACAAAAGATGGTTACCCGGTTCGACCGACATGCATTCGAAGAAATGCTCTCCGACAAGAACACTGGCCCGGTCCAGAAGCGAGCCCGCACAAAGAAGGCCCGTAAGGAAGTGGAGACCCCGATCCTTCGTTCCTGCTGAAGCTCTTGCAGAGACACCCTCTGTTGTTTAAAATGGCGAGCAAGATTCCTTTGAGGCCACACTTCAGATCGTAGACAACTCTGTTGTCCCCAAGTCCGGCAGAAGAAAACACTATGATGCTGGACTTGCAGGGGCAAAGAGGAGCTCTATGAGATTCGAGCCGTATAAGGTTATCAGCCGCAGGAAGAAAGCTCATGCGGCTACATCCTTCAGCCACAGGAAGAAAGTTACTACATCCTCCAGCCGCATGAAGCAAACTCATGCGGCCATATCTGTCAGCCGCATAGCTTATGCGGCTACAGTTGCCAACCACACGAATGAAACTCATGCGGCTGAGGGAGTCAATCACTTGCAGAAAACCCATGCGGCCACAATTGCCAACCGCATGCGGCCAGCCTGTACGGTCGTGACTCCTAGCCGCACGAAAATAATTCGTCCAACGGCAGAAGACAACCGCATGCAGACAGCCTACACGGTACCCAACTCTAGCTGTATAGCGTCCGTTTCACGCTTCTCTTGATCAGTCTTCGACCGTCTCTCATACGGTCCTGACCCTGATGATTCTCTGGATGATAAGCCAGACTCTGTGGTATTCAACTTGGACTCCTCCTATTACGCACCCGCAAGTGCTAAAAGGAGGAAGTCTAGGACAGCGCGGGCTCATCAGGCCCAGCCAGCTGTCCCAACCTCTGACTATCAGGGGCGTCCCGTTGACTATCACACGGGCCTCGTATGGGAAGTTATATACAACCGCTCGAGTCTAGCCCCCGGCGACAAACGGACAGAGTGGTTCTTCTGACTTATGGAAGGCGATCCTATACAAACGCAAGGAAAGAGGAGGAGTGTCGGCATGCAAAGAGTCCTCACTTGGACATAGCTGCACCCAAATCATCGTCAATTGCTGTTGCAACAACTGCAGCAATACTGGAAGATCGGCCGTCCGTCTTCCAAAGGCTACAACACCCGAACTCAGAAGATGAGGCACCTCCTGTTGTCTCCTGTAATTCCGCTCAGAAGGTCCCCGTCGAAGGGAGAGGGAAAAAGACAAGCATCTCCAGTCCCAAGATATCAACCACCACAGCTAAGAAACTATCGTCTAAACTGTTGTCCTCTACTGGTGTATTCTAACACACCCGTTCAAAGACGAAATTTACCGCGATAGGAAAATTCATCATCCACATCGCTGGGGGTTGAGGGAACTGGGGGTAGCACTCCTCCGAACATCCGCAACAATCCGATGTTTCAAAGAACCGAGCCCGGACAAACAACTCTTCCATCAGGGGCAACAGACGCCGACATCCCCGAGGACAACCGTGACTCTCAAGACGAAGTAAACTCTGAGGTTGGGGGTACTGCTCCCTCCGAGTCCGAACCAGAAGACAATATTCCTACATATCCCGATGACTTCTCGGTACACGGGTACTGACTCGGAGGGCACATCCTCCACCGTTCCTTCCATCACTCCTCACGTAAGGACGGTGTTCATGACGGACAGCAATCAAGGTGGTTCCAATGATCGCCAGCGCATCGACAATCTCGAAGCCATATTACTTGCTTTGGTCAAATCTGTAGACGAGATTAAAGCGGCCCTGCCCACTCTACAAGGAAGGAACGCCTGGTCAAACAAGCACGGGCCCCGCGGTCAATATAGATTCAAACTCAGCAGCACCAAACCCGGGAAATAATCCTCCCGAAATAACAGCCCCTACCGTCGACAGATGAGACCCGAGAAGTAAGTAGGGAGGTCTAGGAGCTCCGAGCCATGTTCCTATGCCCGAGAGAACGCTCAATATCTCAGAATACGGCAACCATATCCTGCTGAATGGAGGGATGTTCCATTCCCACCAAGATATAAGCCGTTCAATATCAACCCGTATGATGGCAAAACCTCAGCAAGTCGGTACATCACTTACTTTGATGGTCACCACCGACCTATCTGCCTCATGATGATGCGATCCTCATACAGTTATTCATCGGGGCATTGGAAGGAGTCGCCTTCGATTGGTACCGCAATCTACCAGACAACTGCATCCACTCCTTCGCCAGCTTCAAGCGCCTGTTCTTGGAACGATTCTACGAAGTAGGACAGGACATCACTATGTCCACTCTCATGGACGTCGTCCAAGGGGAAAAGGAGTTGACAAGGAACTACATCGAGCGGTTCCGCCAGACCGCCATGAAGCTGCCTTCCGGAAATCCAGATTCCTCTTTGATTGAAATTTGCCAAAAGAGACTGCTTCCAACGATCAGTCTCTGGATGGGTGAAAGTCAATTCAAAGATTGAAAGGCGTTCATCATCAGCGCCACAAGCACCGAAGAACGACTGAAGAAGGCTCGCCAACTGGGATTGCACATCTCAGAAGGAGAAAACAAGGGCAAGCGTTCCAACAACGATAATAGGGGGTACCCCTCCAACAATCGGGACAGCAAGGAAATGCAGGCTATGGTGGTCGACACGGCCCAGAAGCCCGAGTCACAACCAGCTGACAAACAATGGCCTCAGATCACTTACTCTTTCAAGACGGCCACGTCAAGCCTATCTTGGACATGCTCATACAAGGAGGTAGAATTCAGCTTCCTCCACCAAGACGGAAGCCTCGACCGGCTGATTTGGAGAACCCAAAGTTTTGCCATTACCACCGCTATGTACACCACGCTATACACGACTGCTACCAACTAAAACTGGTACATCCAAAGCCTCATCGATTCGAACGCTCTAGCCATCGACTTCGAAGAAGTAACCGTAGCTGCCAATATGGTGTCCGTACAATTCGACAGCTTCCCTCCAACGGAGACTCAAGACGGGGTAATCCCCGTCCCTCTGGCGACGATGGAGATTACCAATCTTCATACCTCCCCGGGAACAGGCCTGCTGGTCTAATACCTCTCACCACCTCACGAGGGGAGGTCATGTGGGTCCATCCAGACTTGGTGTCAGAAGTAACTCGGCCCACTACCATCTCCCACTAACAAAAAGAGTGAAAAAATTAGGACCTGCCACACAATCTCAGCAGACAATGAGGAAGCTACAGCCGTCGTCACGCGATCTGGAGCGTAATCCCAACCTGTGGTTGACAGCCCAGCTGAAAATCATCAACCTATTACAACTGATGCTCCGGGATCGGCTTCAGCCTTCGACGACCGACAAGCCTAGGCCGAAGGAGACTCGCTTCGACAAATCCCTCCGAAAGGACGCAGCCCAAGGGCTAGAGAGGCCCTATAACTTTGACATATTAGCACAATTGGCTAACACTCTGGCCAAATTGTCACTATACGAACTCCTAAGGCTCTCCAAGGACATTCGTATTGCATTGAGCGAAGCACTCCAAAATGCCGATGCTTATCTGGCTCAATCCAACCTCACCGGGGAGGACTCACCCGTGGATCTCCAAGATAGCGCCTGTACGGGAGCAATGCCCAACATCGTCTTCACTCCGCAGGACATGCTCATCAAAACCAACCTACATGATCGTCCGCTATACTACACGGGATACATCGGCGACGTGAAGGTGGATCGGATGCACATTGATCCTGGCTCTTCCATAAGCATCATTCCGAAGGGTCTGCTACATCATCTCCGCATCCCAATGCATCGCCTAAGACCTACAAGCGCCGCCATCAGCGGTTTCAATTCGGGCAGGAGCTACCCTATTGGGAAGATTCGTCTGAAGTGTCAAATTGGCGACCTCCAATCCGAAGTCACTTGCTACGTCATAGATGCAGACACTTCTTACAATATCCTCTTGGGGCGACCATGGATACACGATTATATGATCGTGCCTTCCACGCTACACCAGTGCTTCAAATACGTCGACAAATACAGCTTCGTGAAAACAGAATTTGCTGATATCGACCCCTTCAAAGGGGTCGAATCTTACTACTCGGACTCATGCTTATACGAAAAGTCGAAGAGGCACCTTGATGAAGGAAATGAACAAGCTAGTACCGAAACGGCTACAGGATCCGAAGGACCCCTGACGATCCACCTCCAAGATCACAAACCGGGCAAGTCTGTACCCCTCACCGCCACTCTGCGGAAGGACGCGATCAGCCTCTCGGCGCAAGAGGAGCAGATGATAATCTGGCTGCCAAGGTCCGACCAAGTGCCGAGACCCACAACGGGGCCACTGACAATCAGACTGCCGAGAGTCAGTCAACCCCAAGCAGAGAAGCTCAATCCCTCTGACAAGCCAATGATCGATACGTCTTCCCAAGAAGAATTGTCACCCCGATACAAAGTCTGGTGCTTCTAGCGAGCCAACAACTCCCCGCCCAGCACCGAGCACCAAACTGGGGAAGGCTAGTGCGCTAACAACCCCACGTTCTGCTCTACCCATGGAGCCCCTGATAATCAAGTTGCCCAAGTCATCCTCTCAGTCTGCATTTACACAGGGGGTGGCCGAAGAAGAGTCGAAGCTGGCCAAGTATGAGGCTGCTCACACTGAGACTTGCTCATGTTGCCCATCAACGGCAAGTTCCTGAAGAATTATTACGTCCGAAACGACATCCGATAAAAAAAAATCCTCGATGATTGACTTATGTACACTTCGGTACCGCTGAACTCACATTTTGCCTCCAAATTTCCCAGATCATCGAGTCATGTACCCGCTGGTACCTCTGAACTCACATCCCGGTCACTTTTTCAGGTAGTAAGTCATGTATGATCATACCTCTGAACTTTTTTATTGGAAGAGATCCTCCCTCATGATCCACTACCCGCACTCCCAGTGTACAAAAAGGGTAACAGATCCACAAATTTCTAAAATGGCCATGTCCTCATTACCTCTGAGTCGTTCCGCTTCCGCCAAAAACAAATCACCCATTACATAGAACTCCCATGTCCTCATTACCTCTGAGTCGTTCTATGTACCCTCCTTCATTGAGCCCACTCCTGCCATGTCCTCATTACCTCTGAGTGGGAAGGCTCCGTCGAAGAAACCTTCATGCTTGCCATGTCCTCATTACCTCTGAGTGAGTGTGAAGATTCCCTTTCGACTTATTATCTGTACCTACAACCGGAGTATGCCAAGGATAATAGGTCCACAAATATTCTCCGCTGAGTCCATACCTGTCATATCCTCATTACCTCTGAGCAGGAAGACTCCACGGTCAAACCTTCGTACTTGCCATGTCCTCATTACCTCTGAGTAAGTATGTTGGTTCTCTCTCGTCTTATTATCTGTACCCTGAACCAGGGTACGACAAGGGTAATAGGCCCACAAAATGTCCTCTGTTGACCACAAATATCCTTATTGAGTCCACTCCTGCCATGTCCTCATTACCTCTGAGTATGAAGACTCCACGGTAAAACCCTCATACTTGCCATATCCTCATTACCTCTGAGTAAGTATGTTGGTTCCCCTTTATCCTATTATCCGTATCTTAAGTCGGGGTACGCCAAGGGTAATAGGCCCACAAATGTCCTCTGCTGACCACAAATGTCGTATTAGGTCCCTTAGTACATCCACATCTTTCCTCACCATCACATGCTTTCGAAGCCCAGCTGTTTCATAGCATTCTTTCACCCAATGCATAGAACTTCCACGTTGATAGCACCTCTGAGTTGTTCTATGTATCCTCATTCGAGTTCACTCCTACCATGTCCATATCACCTCTGAGTAGGAAAGCTCTACCATTAACCTTATATTTACTACGTCCATACCACCTCTGAGTAAATATGATGGTTCCCTCTCTCAACTTATTATCCGTACCTAAAACCAAGGTACGCCAAGGATGATAAGTCCACATAAAATCTCCAGCAGAAGTACCCAAACCTATCACGTCCATGCTACCTCTGATTGGATTGCCACACCTAAACAAATCTACTTTCCATGCTTCTTATTCAAAGTGTTCCAAATTTGCAATTTGGAAACTTTAAAGGGGGTCCTGTAGAAGCATGAAAAATATTACTTTTAGTCCTACATCGGAAAGGAGAAGAAGAAAGGGCTCACTCCATCCTATAAATAGAGCCCCCTTACCTCCTTTGAAAAGGGCACCAACTTCTCTTCCCTCCTTCCAAACTTGGACTCTTCCTATTACGCACCTTCGGGTGCTAAGTAGAAGAAGTCTAGGGCAGCGCGGGCTCATCGGGCTCAGTTAGCTGTCCCAACCTCTGACCATCAAGAGCGTCCCACTAAGCGGGCCTCTGATGGAAAGTTGTACAGAGCCGCCCTTGTTCAGCCCCCGACGACAAACAGACAGAGTGGTTCTCAAGAGTCTCCCAACAAAGGTCGAAGGCAAGTGTTTCTATTAGCCCCACATCAGGGAGCAAACATGATACCTACGCACTCGTATGTTCGGGATACCCGGGCCCACAAAGCGAGTGCACGGGCTGATCGAGACATTCCTCATGCGGCTCGGTCATGAGACGTCCTTCATGCGGCTCGGTCATGAGACATTCCTCATGCGGCTCGGTCATGAGACATCCTTCACGCGGCTCGGTCATGAGACATTCCTCATGCGGCTCGGTCATGAGACGTCCTTCATGCGGCTCGGTCATGAGACATTCTTCATGCGGCACAGAACCCAGGAAGCTTCATGCGGCTCAAAATCAGACGAGCTTCATGCGGCCAAAGAGTCTCATGCGGCCCGGAAGTCTCATGCGGCTCAAACATACAAGCAGCTCAAGTAAACTCTATGCGGCCGAGAGAGAGGCCACGTGGCCAACAGAACAGCTGTGCCTAACGTTTAGACGCATTTAATGCTCTGACAACTGATAGCTCTGACGGCTGTTAGTCCTGACATAAAGTCGTCATAATGACTGACACGAAAAAGCACTATCGTCCTACGAAATGAGGAAAATCTTCACAAATATGGCGCTATCCACCAAACTTTAAGGCAAATCTATGCGGCCAGACTAAACAAAGTCCATGCGGCCAGAACAGAGAGACCCATGCGGCTCGGTTATGAAGACTCTCATGCGGCTCGGCCATGAAGACCCCCATGCGGCTCGGTCATGAATATATTCATGCGGCTCGGTCATGACAACCTTCATGTGGTTCGAAGTACAGAGACTCTTCATGCGGCTCGGTCATGAACTCTTTCATGCGGCTCGGTCATGACAACCCTCATGCGGCCCAAACATCGACACTCCTCATGCGGCTCAACATTGACGATGGGACACGTGTCCTAAAGTCAATCAAATCTTGGGCCAAATCCCAATAATCTGGGACACATGGCAGAAGAATGAATCAAATTTATTCATTAAGATTCGCAGATGTCAGCAAATCATCATGACGAAGATTTAAAGCAATCAGCATTAATCATTCGCAAGATTCAGTGTTATCCCCATTTATGGCCCAGATCCTTCACGATTAAAACAAACGGTCCAGATTGATTAAGCATCAGGCTGCCGCCACTTTGAGAATGGGTAATCATCCAAACCCTAATGATACATCCCACTATTATAAATAGCAGGGTGCCATTCCCTTGCAAAGAGATACAAAAAGATACACAAAAATATCAGAAAGAAATACGTATATACAGAGAGACTTCCCCCCATAGTCAGAGAAAGAATACACAGAGAGAGAGAGAAGCCAGAAGAGCAACAGAGGAGCAAGAAGAGCATTTCTTCGTCAACGCCAACCATCTTTTCACAATGAGCCAAGGCTGCATACCGATCGTCCAAGGAGTAAGGCAGGGCTGCCGTCGCCTTCCCGAGCCTCTATAGTCACCCCCCAGAATCTAAAATAAACAATTATACTTAGACTGTTGTACCTAGGTTTTCGTCCCTAGGCTTTCTTTGTACAAGCGAGTTTGTAACGTGAAGTAAAAGTTCGGTCCTCCGATAATTGTTCTGTTCTTTTATATTTTATGGCAAACAACAGCAACCAACACCCTTATATATGAATCTAACATGACAATTGAACATCATAAATTCAGATTTAACATGGAATTTAAACAGAAATTCAATTTCAGGAAAATGGAAACCAATGACTGCTATAACCAAACCCAATTTCGAAATTCATTATCCCATTTCAAACACCAAATCAATAATTAATCTTAATGCAAATCCTCAACCAACATCTAAATAATGTAACTACTCATGAAATTGAACCTAACATGGCAAATTAGACATCAAGTTCAGTTTTAGAAAGGGAATTAAAATCAGGAATTTGAAGACTGTACAAAGTATCAGTTGACAGTGCAATAGCAACTGTCCAACATTCATAACCACATTCGAAAATCCTAAAAACCCTACACCAATCGATAGTTATCATTGCAGTGATCTATTACACATGTGTATGGATCTAATCTTGATAATTAATCATTACAAAATAGTTTAAATATAACTAAACTCAGAAAAATAAGAATCAGTGAATGGTACCATAACAAATGGAAAATGAGATTTTGACAGTTATCATTAATCAGTTCAATCCAATTCGAAATCCTGATCAGTTTAGAAACTAAAACTCAAATTCAATTTATAACTAAAACCCAAACTCTCAATGAAGTATCAGATGTCTCAAAGAGTTAAATTTCCTATTTTCGAATTCAAATATCAGGTTATGTAAGTATCAGTAACAACAATATTGAAACCCATTCAATCCTATATTCTCATGTCTCAGTTAAATTCAAGAACCCAAATCTCGAGTACAGAGGTGTGGGCATACCCCATGTGTCCTAAAGAAGCCAGACATGTCCAATAAATAGGACACGATGTGTCAAAATGTGTGAATTACTAAGTATCAGAAAATCAGTGAGCAGTGACCTCGTGCGGCTATGTCGAGTCGAAATGGACTCAACACAGTGCACGAGACACAATGTGCACGTGTATAGTGATAGAGGGGTCATAGGGCTAGGTTCTAGGGTGCCTGTATCGAGTCGGGGTCGTGTCGTGTCTGGGTTTGAGTCGCGTATCAGTAGGGTTTTTTCTGCGTGTGTGCGTGTCTGTACAAAGTCGGTGTGAGCTCGATAACTTCTAGAATATCAAACCAAATCGACCCAAACTTTGGGAGCATGCTGTCAGTGTATGCCCCCTTGTGTCCACCAAAACTCGTGTCAAAATAATTTGTATCGTGTCCTACAGGGGGCCCGAGTATCAAGGGAGAGCACGGCACAGTGCGGTTCCTCGTGCACGCGTGTCACAGACTCGTGCGCGTGACACACGACACGTGACACATCATGATCGAGTCTAGGGGTAGAGAGGGACTAGGCTAGGAGTTTAGGTGCCTGTACGAAGTCCAAGACGTGTCGTGTCCTTGTTTTAAAGCCGTGTCAGTGAGTGAAAAATCATGCACTATGCAGTGTCAAACCAGTGCAGGTCGTGTTTCGTGTCCGACACGACTCAAAATGTTGTAAAATTTTAGGGGGGTCCTGACAGTGTCTTCCCCCACCCTCGTGCCAATTTGCATATGTCTAAGTGGTACGTGCAGTGAGAAAACAGTGGGTGGTAGCTGGGCATGGGTACGGGGCATCGTGGTGAGGTTCGTGTCCAAATTTGGACACGGACCCGTGTCCAATCATGCTCAGAGTTATAGTTTTAAAATTTCCATATGTAGGGCTACAACCATGTAATTATTTTTACAAAAATCAAAAATAAAAATCCTAAGGGGCATTCTATCAAATACCTACACTTACACGTTGACACGTGCCCGATACGGACACCAAACGGACACAAAATTGACCCAAACTTTAGGGACAGCTAGGGGACTCCTAGATCTAGCACTAAATGTAAAGAAAACAGAATATTAGATCAATTTATGAAGTTTTATCTATAGGTGCAAAAAGCTTGAAAAAGCTCCAAATACGGGATTCCTTCTTGCTAGCCAAATGCTCCCAAATTATCCCAAAGCTGGGATTAAACTCCAAAATCAGAAAATAGGAGAGTATTAGGCTCTAATGCGAGAAACTAGAGTGGAAAAGGATTTAAAATAGAGAATCTATGGAATGGGGAAGAATGGACAAACCTTTTTTTTCCTATGTGCTCTTTCAATACAAAAGAGGTAAGAACTAATTTGGAGATTATTTATAGGGAAAAGAATGACCTAGTGGCTGTTCATAAAGAAAAGAATTAGGGTTAGGGTTTTACTAGTGGGCTATGGGCCAAGTTACACTAGCTAACTAGCTCAAGTCCTTAGCCTTTGGTCCAATGCAAAAAATCCTCCTACTCTCTTCATGAAACTTAGCCAACTTAAGTCAACCAAGACAACTTGAGTTAGATTAGGGTCCATACCATGTTAGCTAAGTCACCAGAGTCAAGGTCAAAGTCTAGGACAGTCTCTTAAGTTACAGCTAGCAAAAAGTTAAATTAACAATCACCAATGTAATAAATCTTAAAATAATTCAAAGGGGCCAAATGACCAAAATACCCTCATGCTCAAAAGTAAAAATAAAGCATCCTAATGACGTGGTCAAGCTCTAGGTCAGGCAGTCCCTCAGGTTACACTAGCAAAGTATCAAAATCACAAGCCATGACTTAAAACAGTTTTTAAATAGTTTAAAATGATTAAAAATCACCAAAAATCATAATATAAAATAAATATCAATAAATAATAATTATAATTACAAAATTTCAAAATTACCCTTATTTCAGAAACTGGGTGTTACAGTCACCTCCTCGAAATCAATGGCCAGGGCCTTGGAGTCGATGAGGTTCTGGATGTACTGCTCCAATTGGAAGCAGTCTTGTGTAGCATGGTGGACGTAGCGATGGTAGTGACAGTACTTGGGACTATCCATCTCTGCAGGTCGAGGTTCACGCCTTGGCGGGGGGAGCTGAATTCTGTCTCTTTGTAAGAGCATGTCAAAGATGGGCTTGACATGACTGTCCTCGAAGGAGTAAGTCATCTGCGGCCACTACTTTTTTGCCTGCTTCAGTTCGGTCTTTTGGGCAGTGTCGGCCACCATAGCCTGTTTGCCTTTGTTGTCTCGATTGTTGGAGGAATTACCGCCATTGTTGTTGTTGGCATTAGGGCATTTGTCCTTGTCCTCCCCATCCGAGATGTGCAATCCCAGTTGGCGAGCTTTCTTCAACTTGGCTTCTGCGCTAGTGGAGCTGATGATGAAAGTCTTTCAGTCCTTAAATTGACTTTTGCCCATCCAGAGGCTGATTGTGGGGAGCAGCCTCTTTTGGCAAATTTTAATTAAGGAGGAGTCCGGGTTACCGGAGGGCAACTTCATCACGGTTTGGCAAAATCGCTAAATATAGTTTCTTGTCAGCTCCTTCTCTCCTTGGACAACGTCCATGAGGGTTGACATGGTCACATCTTGCCCACCTCATAGAACCTCTCCAAGAACATATGTTTGAAGTCGGCGAAGGAATGGATGCAGTTGTCCGCAAATTACGGTACCAATCGAATGTGACTCCCTCCAATGCCCCAACGAACAATCGTGTAAGGATGGCATCGTCATGCGGCAGATGATCTGTTGTGACCTCAAAGCAGGTTACGTATCGGCTTGCAGATGTCTTCCCGTCATAAGGGTTGATGTTGAATGGTTTGTATCAAGGAGGGAAGGGGACATCTCTCCATACCGCTGGATGCGGCTGTCGTATCTTGAGGTCCTGAGAGTTTTCTCGTACGTAAAATATTGTCCAAAGCTCCTGGACTTCTCTCCTCGCCTCCCTGGCCTCTTCTGCAGTAGTGGGAGCCGACATCCCGGGTGGATTGTCGCCCGGGGTTGGTGCGGTTGTGTTTGAGTCCGCATTAACAACAGGACCCAAGCTTGTTTGGCCCGGTGTCCTTCCTTGGAGAGTCGGCAGGGCTGCCTTGATCTTATCTACTGACTTGACCAGGGTATGAAGTATGGCCTTAAGAGTGCCGAGGCACTGTCGATCACTAGGACCGTCCTGGTCATTCTCAGTCATAAATAATGTTCTCATACGAGGAACAGTGGAAGGAACTGTGGAGGATGTGCTCTCCGAATCATGCCCCCGAATAGAGAAGTCGTTGGGATGTGTAGGAATGTTCTCCTCCGGTTCGGACTCGGAGGAAGTACTACCCCCTACATAGGAGGTTGCTTCATCTTGGCACCCATGGACGATTCCAGGGGTGTCTGGTTCTGTTGCATCTGTTGGGGGAACTGTGTCCCTTGGTTGATCTTCTTGGAACACCGGATTGTCGTGGATGTTTCGGGGAGTGCTACCCCCAGCTTCGGCTACCCCCAGGGATATAGATGACGAATCTCCAAGTGTTGAAGATTTCGCCTTAGAGCGGGTGCCTTGATAAACTCCTCATGTGATGGTTGTGGTCAACCGTTTAGATGAGGGTTTCCTGGCCGCGCCAGTTGAGATCATCGGGCTGGAGACATCTAATTTCTTTCCTTCCTTACTGGTAGGGACTTTTCGGGTAGAATTGCAAGAGGCGAAAGGAAGCACCTCGTCTCCTGAGCTTTGTTCTAGGACCGGTCCTGGCTGCTGCAGTCGTTGGAAGACGGACTGTCGGTCCTCTTGTACTGTTGTCTTGTTGCAGCAGCAGTTGACAATAACTTGAGTGCAGTGATGTCCATGGAAGGACTCTCTGCACACCAAGGTTTCTTCTCTTTTCTTGCGCTAGTGAAGGATCACATCACGCAAGTCAAGTGCATCTCGAGCAACCTTTACACTCGTTTTGTGGGCCCGGGAGTCCCGAGCACACGAATGTGTTGGTATCATGTTTGCTACCTGACGTGGGGCTACCAACAGTACTTGCCCCTGATCATTGTTGGGAGACTCTTGAGAACCACCTTGTCCGTTGGGCGTCGGGGGCTGGACACGGGTAGTTTTATACAACTTTCTATCAGAGTCCTGTGTAACAGTTAGCGGTACTCCCTGATGGTCAGAAGTTGGGACAGCTGACTGAGCACGACGAGCCCGCGCTGTCCTAGACTTCTTCGCTCTAGCACCCAAGGGCGCGTAGTAGGAAGTGTCCAAGCTGTGCTGCACAAAGTCAGGCATATCCTCTTGGGAGCTTCTGATGTCAGGACCGTATGAGAGGCGGTTGAAGACTGAACCCGAGCCGCATAGGACGGAAGTTCTGCGACTGGGATTGGATGCCACATAAGCCATCTTTCTGCGGCTGGGCTTGGCGGTCGCATAAGCATGCTTCATGCGGCTGGGATTGGTGGCCATATGAGCGGTCTGCATGCGGCTGAGATTAGCAGCCGCATGAGCTTTCTGTATGCGGGTGGAGCTCGTGGCCGCATGAGCTTTCTGTATGTGGCTGGAGCTCCATGCGGCTGGGATTGGTAGCCGCATGAGTCTTCTCCATGCGGCTGAGATTGGTGGCCGCATGAGCCTTCATGCGGCTGGCGCTATTATGCGGCTTCTTCTTGGACCGCACAGAGTTCCCATTTGCTTCCGCAAGCCCAGCATCGTAGTGCTTTCCTTTGCCAGACTTGGGGACAGCAGGGTCCTCTGCGGCCTGAAGTGGGGCCGCATGTGAGTCTTCTTCGTCGTCTTGGGCAGCAGAGAACACTTCTTCCAGAGCTTGGAAAGGAGCAGCAATTTTGGGCCTCCACTCCCTGTGGGCCTTCTGTAACGCCCCAGTCCCAAATTACTTAGGACTAGGTACGTATCCATGCCAGCTGCATACATACGAAGTATACTCCAATATATGGAAACTCGTATGTATACATAAGCTGTAAAATGCAGTAAACCAAGAGTAATCTAATCTCATCCACAAATAAAGAATAAAAGATATCATAAAATCAACCGTAATAAGTCTTTGTACAATACGTTGGGCGGAGACAAAGTCCACTACCAACTATTTCAAATAAAAGGTACAAGAAGGAATAGATGAAATAACAAGACTAGCCAAGCACAATCATCTTCGAAAGGATGGAGAAGATCACGGTCTCGACTAAATACCTGCGAATGACAATAGCACACACCTGGGAAGATAACCAGGTCCTCAGAGGGACGTAACAAGATACATAATATCATGTCATATAAACTGTGATATATAATAGAAAATAAGGGATGCATGCAATAGGGTACCTAACCGTACTATAGTGAATATGCAAAGAACGATCCTTCACATATGGGCACTCGGGCTGTATAGCAGCGGCATCGTCCCTCTCATCGGGAATCAATACAATTCGTCCATAACGTTCGGCGAATGTCAGAGGGAATCAGTAAGAAAACGTCCATAACGTTCCCTGAACGTCAGAGGGAATCAGTACAATAGGGTGAACCTGCGTCTCCAACGGAGCTTCAGGTACAATAGCAGTATGTAAATATGGCCCATACATCAAGAAACTGTTATTTCCTTCCAATGCCTAATATGTTGTATCTACAACACAAAACCTCTATTAACCGCTAAGTCAAACTAAGAATGCAACCTCTATTAGCGGTTATTCCTATCGCACGGCTTATATGCACCGGTGGCCAGCCAGTCACGCATGTCCGAGTTCTACATGCGACTCACAACTCCATGGTAAAAATCTGTCAAGGCCTATGAATACAACACACGAATGGTGGTCCCTTAAATCTAAGTTTGAATTACATAATAATAATAAGTACGAAAAATATAACTACACCGTAAAAATCTATCTAATCATGACGGTGTAGCACAGTTTATTTTGCAAAAAAATAATTAATGAATAAATGCATGAATATGAGCTAAAGTAAAATAAACAGCTAATGGCAAGGTATCTTGCCTGAGGTTATGTGCAAAAGGAAATAATCCAGTAGCTCGAACCGGCAAATAAACGAAGCAAGAAGAGCCAAATCTTACAGATGACTCCGGATGCTGCAAATAACATCACGAACGAGTTTGGAATAAAAGATATGCCTAGGAAATGCCTGTCCAAAAGTTAAATTCTGGAACAGGAACAAAATCGTAATTTCAGATCAAAATGATATCCGTCGTTGGACCCACTTTGCACCGAAATGCGTGCCAGAATCTACGGTCTCTAAAGTTGTCAAACTATATGTCTACATATTTGTTTTGATGAGACGAATCCAACGGTATGTCCAATTTTGAATTCCGGTGGGCCGTGCACAAAATCGTCCGTTGAGTGGGATGGTGGGCCCATCAAAATGGCGTCCAAGTCAACGGTCTCAGAATCGGACCAAACCTGGCTAACAGGACAAGAAAAATATTTTGAGTCCAATGGCGCAAGTTTTGTCGCAATTTGATGAGTGTGCACAAATTTGTGACTTAATTTGCAAAGGGTCGATACGGGGGTATCTCGACGGATACGCACAGATTTCGTCGCGCATATGCAACGAAATCGAGTTTCGTCAGTTCCTACATGTCGACAACATCCATACGCGCCTTTCGATACGTATAGTGCGCGACCACGTCGCCCGGTTTGTCAGGGCGCACGCCGTATCGGGCGTTTTTCTACTTTTTGAAAACAGAATTTATAATTTTTCGTGAAACTTTAACAACGTGTAACTTTTTACACACTAATTGAAAAGTGAATCCAGAAGGTGCGTTATAATCTCGGTTATGTTGTTATTCTCTGCCTTTAATTAGTTTCTACAAAATTTTAATGCACGGAACGAAAATTGGCCGATGAGTTGATGTTTCAAAACAGTTTTTAATATTCCAGAAAAGTGGTTTTTCTCCAACTTCGTCTCGATTTTTCGAGCAAGTTGGATGGCTATGTCGAAATCCACCTAGGGGATCTCGAAGAGGGTCATGTGGGCTTTCTACACGAATTTACAGAATCAAAAATGAACAAGAATTGAGAGAGAAATCGCACGGTAAAGTTAGGTACCTTGTTTTTAAATTCTGTCGATGTTGTTTCCGTTGCCGTTGTCGCGGGGTGCTGTTGTGCTTGCGGACAGCACACCGGAGAGAGGGTAGTAGGAAGGAGGGAGGAAGAGAGGATTGGGTTAGGGTTTACGTTTTTTTTTGTCAAATATATATATGCGTATATATATAAAGGGTTATGGGGTGGTTCGGCCTAAAATAGGTTACTAGAGCTTTTGTTAAAGGGTCGGCCCCCCTTAGTTGTAGCTGCTGGTGCTCATTCACTTGGGAAGAGGTGTGGTCGGTTCCCACATGGTGGGGCCGACCACACTTTGCTTTTTTTTTTCTTTTCTTTTCAAACTTATATATATATATATATATATATATATATATATATATTATATATATATATATATATATATATATATATATATATTTATATATATATATATATATTTTTTTATATATATATATATTTTTTATATATTTTTTATATATTTTTTTTATATATATTTATATATATATATATATATATATATATATATATATATATATATATATATATATATATATATATATATATATATATATATATATATATATATATATATATGTATGGATATATGTATATGTATGGATATATGTAAAAAAAAAAAATCTATATATGTATATGTATATATCCATATATATATATATATATATATATATATATATAATATATATATATATATATAATATATATATATATATATATATATATATATATATATATATGGATATATGTATATGTATATATCCATACATATACCATAATTTATTTTAAAAACCAAATAACAAATTTAACATTATCTATCCAAGTATTGAATATATTTAAACATATCTACATGTTATATATAAATTCAATTCACGATAAATAACTCAAAATAATAATAATATCTTAATAGAATAAACATGTTTAATAAATCTCCACAAAATAACTTTAATAATAATAAATTAATAAAAATTGATCCAATGGGTGAACTGTACCACACCCCCTTATCCTGGTCCAGAAAAATGTACAATCTTGTAAAATATTATTTAATCATAAAAATACCAATAATTGTACACATAATTAAAAATTAGAAATTGTACACAAAATTCTAAAATAATTTAGAAAATATTTTTACGTACATAAAATATGTCTACATGGCCACCTTGGTCCCATCCCATGCCTACATGGGCTTAAATTTGGTTCGGGCCCAGTTCGGCTGAATTGGACAAACCGGACCATCTAAAAATCAATATATAAAATAATATTTAATTAAAATAATTTAAATAAGTCCATTCACAACTTGGCCTAGTTTTTTTAGTTTGGACATCACCATGGCTAGGGTTCCCCCTGCATGGCTAGTACACTAGTAAGGCACACTATTACATCTTTCGTACCAAAATTCATGGTCGTCTAGTGCTCCAAAACTCAACAATGGCTAAGGTCACTTCTAATAATTAATAAAAAATATAAATTGCATAAAAATAAATTTTTAAGTCTTTTTAAATAAAAAAATATTTAGAAAAATTAGGGGTTTTACATCCTACCCAACTTACAAGAATTTCGTCCTCGAAATTTAGGAATAATAGGGTAGGTAAGGTTGAGGAACATGAAGTGTAGTTTAAGACGTGGATATAGCCACATGACTAAAGTAATACCTTGGTTCTATCTATCGAGTATAGTGTCTTGCCTTTCTGAAATAAGTAAAAGACAAGAACAATAAAGGTTTCAAAGACGAGGCTATTGAGTACGATTACGAGGTTCATAGGCGACGAAAATAATTCAAATGAGAGTTGCCAATGCTGTCGGGATGAGACTCTATGGCAGGTTTAACTATGTCTCCATCCACGTAGAATAATACATGAAAAGTGAACCAAAGTGCAATAGGTTGATCAGACCATCATGCACCGGTTCTGATTAGACAATATGTTAGTGGGTGCACCCAATAAAATATGTCATGATAAAGCTTGATAACGAAATAAGCTTGCAAAACTGAAGCTATATTAGCACCATGAGATAGTCAAAATATGAGCAAAGGAGGTACTGATGAAAGAATTTTAAATAGTCCAAGATCTTTTAAAATCAAGGCTCGCCCGAAGTTTGGGCCTATATAGTTGTCTTGGTTGACTAGCAAAGTTAGGGTCCTCTGAACTTATAGTTTGAGCAAACTTATCAACATGGGTCACAAGGACAAAGGCCTTGTTGGACCGTGAGGTATTCTACCCAACTTATAAGGGTTAAACTAGTAATGTGATGGGACAATGGGTTAAGCAATCAAGATAAAGCACAAATTTAAGCATTTAAGGAACTAAGTAGAACAAAATTCACCTATCGGGTTAAGGGATTGAGTCAAGGTTGGATCTCTTAATTGAAGTCGGAAAGTATTTTGGTGTCATGGTAGAGGTTTTAGTTTGGCCATTTTGACCAGAAGGTCATATCATAAAAATAGTGTACAATGAGTCGTGTTTTAGTGGGACATGATACATCTACATGAAGGTGGGCTTGTCTAGGTCTTACATATGAAATTTGTTGGAAGGAAAAGTCTAGTGTTGTGCTCCAAATATCCAAGTCATGGTAAGGGACACCAAAAGATCAAAAATAGAAAGTGGGAGTACATGGGGTGACAATTTATGCACAAAAATAAAGGAGATCAAGTTAAAGCATGGAATAAAATTAATTAACGAATCCAGTAAAATAATAATTTAGGGACACAATTCCGGAGAGAAGATAGTCTCCTAGATGAATACAGTTAAGGAACAATTAACTTATTATTCAAATTGCAAACGGTTAGAAGGTCACTAAAAGTTCTAGATTTGAGAAAAGGTCGAGTAAGTCAAGATTGGGATACAGTCGCATAGTTTGGTAGATGACTAACAACACTTATGTACATACTACTATCATGGTCATGAGTGATATAGCAATTAGTATGGAGTACATCTATCTTATTAGAGCTATCTTGATAGTCTACCATTAAGATTTTAACTCAAGTTTCCTCCAAAAGTTTCAAAAAAAAAAACTTTCAAAAATAAACCACCAAAATTTGTATTCACTCCAAGCCGTTCAAATTCATCATAAAAATTTAAATCACTTTCATAAATCTCAAAGCAAAATTTTTATCATGTTACTACTGACTTTTTCAAAATTTTACATTTTCAATTCAACTTTTAAACTTAAGAGTTCATAAATCATGGATCTATATATAAAATATCCATAATCAATCATAACTTTAAAACTCTACAAAAATTAATAGCTTCCCCGATAAAATTTTTTAGCACATTACAAAGCAATCTCAAAATTTTAGCTCAAAATTTTAATGCACTCATTAATTATAACTTCTATTCATACTAAGTCATTCAAAAATAATCACAACTTTTAAATGGTAACTTTATTTGATCAATCAAAACAACCTTATCACACCATTAATATATTTTTATTTTATTTCAAAATTTGTGATATTAGCAATCCAACATTAAACTAAATTTTCAAATAATCTTCTCAGTCATAAAATCATTTTTTTACGAAATTTTATATCCAAATTCACAATTTTAAGAAAACCAAAATCTAAATAGATTTGTAAATCCTCAATCATAGGACACAATTTAAAATAAAAAAAATTCTCAAAAACTGTTTTCATAACTTTCAAATATTTTAAACCAAAAATTTAGAAATTATTACTTCTATAAAAAAAATTTAAAACTTTAATAAACATATTAACCGTAACTTGTACGACTCAATTTAAATAATTTCTTCTGCCACAATTGAAAATCTAAGATCATTTTCAAACCAAATTTATAACTGTTCAAAGGTGTATAACTATAATCCAATAAATCATAAATATCACAACTAGAGAATCAAATCAATTTTATATTTGTTCAAAGTCGTATAGCTATAACCCCATAATTCATAAATATCAAAACTCAAAAATCCAATCAATTTCTTAAATCAAGGGTATAAAGATTCTAGCTTTTTTTTCCTGCAGTATCAATCCTATGGTGTTTACTATTTAGAAATCTCAAGTCCTTGATAATATCCTACTTTACAAATTACTAATCACTAAATCACACTCTTAAAAAAAACTTTTTAACTCAATTAGAGTCTTAAATGTATCCCAATTGCTAATATAACCATTCTAGCCATGTGTTTGACCTATGAGCATATACTAGTGTAGTCATCTTTCTAGTTGACACTAAGTACGAAAATAAGAATCAACGGTAGAAAGGAATCAAGCAAGATGTAATTCAAGGAAGTCGAACGAGAGTTCAGAATTTGAAGCCAAGGGAAGAGGTCAAGCTGTATGGATGAGATTCCTAGATTTTAATCCTAGGTTGCAGGCTCACATCGGTACAATAACGTAACCGAAGTGACAAACTCGACCTGCATGGGCCACAAAAAAATATGTAACGCCCCAGCCCCAAAATACATAGGACTAGGTACGTATCCATGCCAGCTGCATACATACGAAGTATACTCCAATATATAAAAACTCGTATGTATACATAAGCTGTAAAATACAGTAAACCAAGAGTAATCTAATCTCATCCACAAATGAAGAATAAAAGATATCATAAAATCAACCGTAATAAGTCTTTGTACAATCCGTTGGGCGGAGACAAAGTCCACTACCAACTATCTCAAATAAAAGGTACAAGAAGGAATAGATGAAATAACAAGGCTAGCCAAGCGCAATCATCTTCGAAAGGATGGAGAAGATCACGGTCTCGACTAGAATACCTGTAAATGATAATAGCACACACCTGAGGAGATAACCAGGTCCTCAGAGGGACGTAATAAGATACATAATATCATGCCATATAAATTGTGATATATAATAGAAAATAAGGAATACATGCAATAGGGTACCTAACCGTACTATAGTGAATATGCAAAGAATGATCCTTCACATATGGGCACTCGGGCTGTATAGCAGTGGCATCGTCACTCTCATCGGGAATCAGTACAATCCGTCCATAACGTTCGGCGAACGTCAGAGGGAATCAGTAAGAAAACGTCCATAACGTTCCCTGAACGTCAGAAGGAATCAGTACAATAGGGTGAACCTGCGTCTCCAACGGACCTTCAGGTACAATAGCAGTATGTAAATGTGGCCCATACATCACAGAACTGTTCTTCCCTCCCAATGCCTAATATGTTGTATCCACAACACAAAACCTCTATTAACTGCTAAGTCAAACTAAGCATGAAACCTCTATTAGCAGTTATTCCTATCGCACGGCTTATACGCACCGGTGGCCAGCCAGTCACGCATGTCCGAGTTCTATATGCGACTAACAACTCCATGGTAAAAATATGTCAAGGCCTATGAATGCAACACACGAATGTTGGTCCCTTAAATCTAAGTTTGAATTACATAATAATAATAAGTACGAAAAATATAACTACGTCGTAAAAATCTATCTAATCATGACGGTGTAGCACAGTTTATTATGCAGAAAAATAATTAATGAATAAATGCATGAATATGAGCTAAAGTAAAATAAATAGCTAATGGCAAGGTATCTTGCCTGAGGTTATGTGCAAAAGGAAATAATCCAGTAGCTCAAACCGACAAATAAACGAAGCAAGAAAAGCCAAATCTCACAGATGACTCCGGATACTGCAACAAATATCACGAACGAGTTTGGAATAAAAGATATGCCTAGGAAACTGTAGAAGCATGGAATTTCAGGACCAAAAATCCTATGCGCCAAATATTACATGCGCCAGGGAGCTCAGATGAAGTACTTGGCACAGCAAATAGCAAAAATATAGACAATAAAAGAAGATTTTTATATAAAAGTCTATTACATGTCTAAAAAAAAGAGCTGTACAAAGGAGAATTTCTACAAAGAAAAGACCCTAAGTCTACAGATAGGCGCAGCAACCACCCTGTGCTCTCTAACAGGCGCATCTCGCCATGCGCTCTCAGCCAGGCGCATCCCTTCAGCAGCTCAGTTATATGCATCCTCAGTTATGAGCATCCCTTCAGCGGCTCAGTTATGTGCATCCCTTCAGCAGCTCAGTTATGTGCCGCCCTTTCAGTCAAGCGCATCATGAAGTCTCAGCATATACGCCATCAAATGCTTCGACTAATGAAGCATTTATTGAGCAGAACGAGGGTGGACAATCAACCCTCTAGCTGGAGGAAGAGATCTCCAAACTAAGGAAGAGGAGAGCACCGCAATCGACCCGCGGCTAAAGGAGCAGCTTTCAACCCAACCAGAATGGGCAACACCCACACTAGCAGGAGGTGGAGCTCTCCCAAAGCCCAAGAAAGATGATCGAAGCACCGTAATTCTGATCTGCGGCTCTTCCAGCATAACGGAGGCGAGGCTCGAGCATCCCGATCTTTGGATGCAACAGGCACCTTCCGCCTGCCTCAGAAGCCCTCAACTCCGATTTTTGGATGTAACAGTCACCTTCAAGTGCATCAATGAAGACAATGCGTCGCATCTTCACCCTCAGGGGCATCTCGTCAACAGAATGTCCTCGAGAAAATAAGTTTATTTTGGGAGGAAGTGAGAGAACGAGAAGCAAACTCTCTCTATACTACTATTTATAGGCCGGGCAAATCAAACCCATGCGCCAAGTGGCTGGCTCTCCGAATCCCGTACAATGAATTTGCATTAAATAGGTGATGAACCTGATGCTTCGAATTCGGCCAAGAAACGGCTATATAAAGCACTCGAAGAACGTAACAGTCGGACCAATAAAGACGTGTCATGCAAAATGAATGTGCCGGTCAGACCGCGCATCATACAGATGCGTCCATCAGCACCAAGCGCCTTATGAGGATGCGCCCCCATGCGTTCCTATATGCCTAGTAGAACGCAGATCGATGCACCCACTCAAAGGCCCATCACCTATCAAGAATATTAAATGCTAAAGTCTGACAGAGTTGGCAGCACGTCTCCCGAGGACTGAACAGTTGACAACTTTTTCAGAAGATGAAGAGTCAATGACGTCAGCATCATCATTACTTTCTCCGGCGGTTACAAGCCACGTGGCCGCCCAACCATTCGCATGCGCCCCCGCAGCTATGCGCCCAAATCTCTGTATGCGCCCCAAAAGCCATGCGCCTCGGAATTTTCTCTGATCCCGAAAGACAGAAGTCAAGTCACTACTGAAGCCTCGCATGCGCCTCAAAAGCCGTGTGCCCAGACTGGTTCGTGACTCCTAAAGGTTACAAGCCAAAGTCTCTTCATGCGCTCAATCCCAGGCGCATCCTATCTGACCACTCTCCACCAAATCCGAGATCTTTGAGCTATGGACCTACGACACGTGTCCTTTGACTCGATTCAGCCTATGAAGGGGTGCTAATCACCCAAGATCTCAGCATCAGAAAGATCCTCTCCATTGTTACGTGTCAGCTCGGTTTGTAACACCCCAGTCCCAAAATAGTAGGACTAGAAACGTATCATGCCAGCTGTATACATACGAGTAAATATACGACTCGTATATGTACATAAGCTATAAATGTAGTAATCCAAGACAACTAAATCTCATCCACAAAGATAAATAATGATATAAAGCAACTTTGAGTTTGTCATGTACATAATAGTTGGGCGGAGACAAAGTCCACTACCAACCAAATTAAATAGAGAAAATATACAAAAAAAGAATTTAACAAGCGAGAGCAAGTGACGAATCCAAGAGTAATCATCACGACGGAATAGAGCGCAAGCCATGGCCTTAGGTAGAGCACCTGCAAGAAATCAAGAAAACACACACCTGGGGAAAAAAACCAGGTCCTCAGAGGGACGTAACAAGACACATAATATCATGCCATAAACTGAATAGTAAGAGCTCAATAGAAAACATACATGCGTAAAGGTTCCTAACCATTCTATGTGATATATACTTTGAGAAGACAACGTTCTACGCAAGAGCTTATAGTGTTCAGCATAGATGGAGAGAGAGTAGTAGTAGGTAGTGCTCATAAGAGACACTATCGACTATGGACAGAAAGTAGCTCTCATACGAGAACTATCGGCCCCGGGGCAGTAAGTAGCGCTCATCCGAGACACTATCGGCCCAAATCTATATGTGTACTGAACAGGTAGCCCCTATGCTAATAACTGTCTTCCCCCCTCCCAATGATACTATACATGCGTCGCCTCCACGACAATGTTTAATCATTAATAACTGCCAAGTCTTCTACCAAAAATCTATTAGAAGTTACATCTTAACGTACGGCCTTTACGCACCGATGTACGGTCGATACGCAAGTCCGAAGCTATATGTGACTCGCAGCTCACACACAACCCGTGGCACATCGTGACAGTTCATGAGATGCACTTAAACATACGGTGGTCCCTTAACTCTAAGTCAATTACACAAAATATAGTAATTTGTATCTACATATAATTTAAAAGAAAACAACTTGAAAATAAACATAACATGCATGTTATTGAGCAGAAAATTTAAACAATAGTGGCAAGGTGTCTTGCCTGGTGTGTCGCCTGGTGGGGTGCAATAATCCGGCAGGTTTCGATTGTTCAATAGCCATGTTCGATGAGGTTACAGAAAAATAGGAAAAACATGATTTAGTCATAAGTAAGGTTTGACAAATAATGGAAATTTGAGGAGAAGAGTATTTATACTATTTTAGAAAAAAAAAATTCTACTACTTTAAAAATATGTTTTCCTTAGTCAAAAGAATTTTGTAGAAAAAAAATACTTAAACTATTTTTTTACTAGTAGAATAAATTTTTAGGTAAATATTATGAGATAAAAAAAATGAGACATAATAATCATAATAATAATTATAATAATAAAACTTCTGAAAACTAATAATAATAATTAATGTAAAATACTTGAAACTATCTACCTTATATATTTTATAGGAAATTAATAATAATCATAAGAGTATAATAAGTAAACTAATAACATGATAATAATGATATAATAATAACAATAATAATAATAATAATAATAATAATAATAATAATAATAATAATAATAAAATGATAAATTAATATATACTGTAATAATATTAATAATGATAATCATAATATTAATAATAGTAATAATAGTAATAAATAAATTAACATGATAATAATAATATCAAATAATAATAGTTAATAATAATAATAATATTATCCTAATCCTAATAATAATAATTAATAATAATAATACATATTAATAACAAAACTAATAATTAATACCAATCAGATCTGTTCCTAAAAACCAAAGGGAGGCGGAGAGAGTAAGTAAGAGAGAGAGAGATTGAAGAAAAAGGGTGCGCACGCTTACCGAGGAGCTCGGCCGGGTGGTCGGCGACGAAGACGGCGGCGGGTGGCACCGCAGCGCTGCGGAGGACGGAGCGGCGGTTGGGAGCCGGCGCTGTTGCGGTGCTCGGCGAGGGACTCCGGCGCGGGTGCTCAGCCGGAGAAGCGGCGGTGGATCAATGGGCGGACGGCGGATTGATGGGCGGACGGCGGATCAATGGGCGGACGGCGGATCGATGGGCGGACGGCGGTGTTGTCGGTGGAGGAAGCCGCGCGGGGGTCTCGGAGTGGAGCGCCGGTGGGGGTCCACGCGGTCGGCGCTCGGCCTGGCGAAGGTCGGTCGAACCTCTGGCGGGCGGTCGATTGGAGGGTTTCTGGCGTTGAAAGTGAGCGGCACGGACGGAGGTGACGGGTATTTGGCACACGGTCAGGCGAGGTTCGCCGGACTCGGCTGGGAGTGAGGTAGTGGCGGCGGACGCGGGTGGAGCACAGGAAAGGCTCGGCGTCGCCGGCGGCCAGGTGAGGGTTCTCACCTCTTCTTCTTCTTCTTCCTGTGGTTTTGTCTTTGGAAAAAAAATTGGTGATGATGGTGACGACGGTGGCCGAGGATGGCCGGAGAAAAACACTGTGATGACAGTGGTTGGCGGTGGCGGGTTGACGACGAGGCCACGATGGTGGTGGTGTTCTGCAGAGGGGAGGGGTTGTCTCAGGTGATGTCGGAGATGGGGTGTTGGTGGGTTGCGGCGAGACGGAGACGTGGTGGTTGATGGTGGTGACGGGGATATTGATGACAACGACGCCGAATGGCGGGTTTGAGGGGCTGAGGGTTTCTTCGACAACGGGGAGGCGCTGCGGGCAGTTAGGATAGGGTATCGTGTCGGGGGTGTGTCCGACACAAAATATGGATGGACGTCCGGGATTGTCGGACGAGATAAAATATATTGTATTTGTAGTGGAGAAAATTTTAGTGGATGGGAGGCACGGACACGGTACACAATGGGGTTGTGGATGGAAATTATGGAGGAGTACCTGCCTATATATATAGGATGTAGGAATTCCCATTAGGATAAGGCTTGGGTTTGTTTAAACCATATTTAGATAATAGCTACAATTAAATTAAATCCAAATTCAAATCCAAATCCAATCTAAATCCAAATTCAGTTTAAATATAATTAGATTTTTAGTTTGAAATCAAATGGGATAAATAAAATTACAAATATTTACTTATTTAAATAACTCCATAAATTCAAATCAATATTTAGATGCCAAAATAATTTCAAAATATATTTTCTAAAATACTAGTAATATTAATTTCAAAAATTACATTAAAAATAAACTAATAAATAATTACTAATTATATATGTATGCATAAATATTGTTTCATAATTATGCCTTTCTAGTATGAAATAGAAATATTATTTTATAAAAAAAAAATTCGAGAAATGAAAGGCTTTATAAATAAAATAGCAACTTGAAATTTTGGAAGATAACAAAATAATTATTATATACATTATCTTGAAACCATACAAAAAAAAATTAAACTAAAAATATGTACGCTCGCACATATTCGCACTCGTCGAGCAATTACGAAAAATAAAATTTCGTGCGTGACGTAAAATACGATTACGCGACGTACAATACAAAATTTTAAATCAGTACCAAAATTTAAAAAATACAGTAGAAATTTAGGGGTTTTACATCCTACCCAACTTAAAAGAATTTCGTCCTCGAAATTAAGAATTTGCAGGGGTGAGAAGACATAAGGGGGTATCGGTAGGAAACAATCAATTATAAGGCTCAACAAAATCATGTCGCAAGAATTTGCGATTTAGATCTGTCACGACCCGCACCCTAGAGTTAGGGCACGAGAACGTAACAACGCCCAGCCTACGCCGCAGTGTCGGCGGTAGAATGCTGTCCTAGGTCTCAATGCATCTAACAGTATAAGACTAAACAGTTTATACTCCCGAATGGGGGTGACATAGCAGATACAGTCTCAATCACATCTACGGTAGAGCATGATAAAGATAGATAAAACATGAAATCCAAAATAAATATAGGAGATAGAAGTCTAAGTGTCTAAGATACATAAACCCCGAAATACATCTTAAAACTTAAATACAGTAATCCACAAAGTAAATACAACTCCAGACAAAATGAAATAACTATCTAAACAACCTCTACTGTGTCTCCTCTAGGCTAGCAGGCAATCCCAGGCCATCTGTAAAATTTATCAACAGGTCCAGTCAGGACAGGAGCGAGCACAATACATCTCAACAGTTCATAGCAGGTTAGAAAATATATTCATGCAGTAAAGTAAGATACAAGTACTGAAAGAAGTGCAGTATGTAAACAGAGAGAGAAAGCTGTAATAGAAATATCTACTATAAGTAAAGAGCTACCAGTGACTAGTGATTTAGAGCACAAAGTCGACATGTGAACGGCTTGATTGTACATGGCTATACTAAAGAGGCGTACATGGCTATTCTACTTTGGAATTGTTCACATGGCTATTTATACTCCCCCGTACCCCCAATTAATACACAAGGATCCAACCAGGTTATGTTATATGATGCTATGTAACAGCCCCCGAAGGGTAGTAGACCCCGAAGATGATAGACTCCGAAGGTGATAGACCCCGAAGGTGATAGACCCCGAAGGTGATACATAGTAGTCCCATAAATGGGATAAGGATTCTAGGAAGACTCTACGATCATAAGAGTATATGTCGTAAGTGATCAAAGAACCAATGAAGTATATGATACGCCATGTAAGTGAAACGCACAGAACATGTAGTACCCGATGCTCCCTAAGGATAACATCTCAAGAAGGGATCCATATAGTACTAATCCGTGTGACCAACGTGACAGTACAAGTAAAGTAATCTACTGCAGAAAATAATTCTAAGCAGGATATGAAATGATCAGAGAATGTACTCGCCTCGATAACCTGAACAGCTGATAAGTATAGGGGGTCCAACTAAAGCCACAGAGTCCTATTTAAAGCAACATAGGTTACAAGGTGTCTGGCTCCTAATTAGAACAGCACAAGTCACAACATGTCCATAAGGGTAATATAAAGTACTATAATGCATTCTACATGAATCTAGGTCAAACTAGGCCAAAGTCAACCCTTGGTCAACTCTGGTCAACTGCACTAGTCAAATTAGGTCAAACTAGGTCATGTCCTAACCCAGTAAGTCTTACTAGGCCTAACCAAGACTATCCTAGCAAGCACACATCAATACAAGGTTATACAAGCCAACATACACCCAACTCTATATAGCATGCAATTATTCAATACTCAAATAGGCAAGAATTCACATTGGATATACACTAGGTAATCTATTACTTTAAGCTATATATGTCTACACATATATACACACGCATATATTGGTATTCAACATTAGGTCTATAATCATGGCATTTCAAATGGTTATATAAACTTATATATTACAACACAATATGCTAACATATATATAATATACATACATAGCTAAGTTAACTATATATATAAATACTTATTTAAGAGGCTATGTGTGTGTATGTGAACATGGCAAAGGGACAAGTGAGGGTTAAATGGGCATACATAGTGTATACATATCAAAAAGTGTCAAAGTGTAAGTGAACAATGTGTCAAGTGCGATAGTGTCAACATAGTGTAAGGGGGTACATGAGGTAATATAGGATTTGTGTTAACATAGAACATTACATCTCATTAACTTGTATATTGCGTACATTACATCTATTATTACATTACATTCATGCTTGCATTCATTCATCATTCATTATTCTCTTGCACCACTATATGCACCATACATTACATACTATGGAACCTACATATTCATTACAAGCCATACTTATGCATGCTTACATTAGATAGGATACTTACACCTCATACATCATTTATTTAACCATTTACTCATGCTTGTATTCTCTATTTAATTACATAATGTATATATATTAACATGGGTTAAAATCAAATAGAACATTATATTACACACAAGGGTGCACAAAATGCATATACCGAATAGTAACTCCTACAAATAATCAATACTGTACCATCTCAGCATGAATTAAAATTTAGGATTAAAGTATGTTATAGATCTATGTGTTAGCTTTCCGAAACTTTAAACGGATCGCATTTTCGTTTCCGGAAACTCCCGGAATCACGAAAACACCGAGAACGCATTTGTCTTTCGTACAGCTGACACTCAAATAATTCTCCAGAAAGTTACAGAAAGAATTAGGCCTATTAATACATGTTTTTGGAAAGCTAACTTCAATACGCTTTTTCTAAAAAAAACAGGAGATTAAACCGAGCTTTGAGCTAGAAGTTATCATATTTTTAAGTTGGGGCTGAAATTAAAAACGTGGATAAAAATCATGACGGATTTTGGTAGTTTGAGACAAAAAAAACACAAGTATATAACATAATATATCAAGAACTCACTCTCTACACTAATATGTATATATGAGACACTATAGAACACATCTCCAATACAAAAAATATGAGATTAAACATGTAATAATTCATTCATACATAACAACAACACATAGTGTGTCCAAATTTGGATTTTTCCACATGGACACAACCACAACACAAAGGACACTCCTATGACCTCCAAATGGACATAAAATGGACACAAATGGAGATACAACTATGGGGTCATTCCTATGGGTTCAAAATAGACCTATATGCATGAGAAAATGAAAAGGAGAAGGAATTTATACCTCCCGGTAGATCGAATCGAAGAAAAGCCTTCCCGGAGCGACATCGACACGTAGAGATTCCAAAAGGACACGAACGAGCTCCGAATCCTCCCAAACTTGGGTAGCTTCCTCCTTGGCTAGAATGGAGAAGGAAAGAAGAAGATTTGGTGGTGAAATGGAATAATTTGGTGGAGAAATTGCTAGGGATTGCTCTCTAGGAATTTGGGGAAGAACAAGAGAGAGAAAAATAGATGGATAATGACAAATGGGAGGCTCAACCCTATCCTTATTGTGGCTAGCCATAAAGGTGGTTTTGTCCTATTAGAAAAAGTCCAAAAGCCCCTTTTCTAGTCTATTTACTAATACATTGGTAAGGGGTTAAGTCGGGGGTAGTTTGGTCAATCCTAAAACACTAATCCATATTAATACTAACCAAAATAATTAGTCTAGTCACTAACTAAAATTAATATCATGTGGACTAAAATTAATATTTTGTGGGCCATGCCTAACTAGTGTGTGGGCCCGCTAGAGTCAAAACTACCCCGGGTCCCCGATACAAGTCGGAATGAGTTGAAATTCGAACCCGACTCAAATAACCCCAAAATATTACAATAAATAAATAAATAATTCCAAAATAATTTAAAAATGAAAAATGACAAAAATACCCCTGTTTTTGGAAACTGGGGGTGACAAATCTATCCACCTTAAAAAAAATTTGTCCTCGAAATTAAAACAAAGCAATCACAGGAAACACATGCAGAAAACAATCTCATTCAAATACTTTTCAAAAAAAAATCAGCAATAAAAAAAATCTCCTTGAGGCACATCAAACATTTATAAATAAAAACTGATACGTATCCGATACGGACACAAAACCATCACACCTATCAAAGGTCAAAATTAACAATCACCAACGCAATAAATATCAAAATAATTCAAGGAGGTCTAATGCAAAATATACTTAGGCCAAAAATGACATTAAAACATCCTAATCACATGGTTAGGCTCTAGGTCAAACAGTCTCTAGGGTTTCACTAGCAAAACATCAAAATTACAAGTCAAGATTTTAAATAGTTTTAAAATGATTTAAAAAATTACCAAAATTATATCATGATTTAAATGTCAAATCAATAAATGATTAAAATTATAAAATTTCAAAATTACTCTCATTTTAGAAAATTGGGTGTTACAAGTCTACCCACCTTAGAAAAATTTCATCCTCGAAATTAAAATGTCCATACTCCCTCTAGGTCAAACCCCCACAAATCAAAGTCCCAGATTAAAACAAATCATGTGATCAAAAGGATGACATACAGGGTCATTGCATATGGTGGTAGTGAAAGTCTCATCTAGGTATACTAGTCATGCTAAACCAAGACGGTCATAGGGTATCAAACACACAAGAAATCTAGAGTGCTAAACTGGAAAAGATACATAAATAACAAATCATCAAAACTGTAAGACAGTCTACCATCCTATGTGAAAGCTGGTACTCAAAAAAAATATATAAAAATAAGAAAGGTAACTTCCAATAATCTAAAAGGGTACAGAAAAATCAATTTCAAAGTTAAAGAATTGAAAGTCACTTGCATTGAAATCCAATCACAATATATATATAGAGAGCGTTAGAGAGGGAAAAGCTGGCATTATGTAATGTTATATGGTTTGTGTGTGTATGGGTGTATGTAAACAGGTTAATATGGTAAGATAGTAGGCATATGTGTAGACGAAATATACATAAAATTGTATATGAGAAATTGGATTTCAAAGCAACGGCTATCAAGTTACACTAATCATGGCATATTGGTTAAATAATCTACAATACGCAACTTATTTACTCATAACATGCATGGCTAACCTTATACATATATATATAAAGAGGGTGTGTGTGTGTCCTTGTACAGGGTTATAGCCTAGTATTGAAAGGTTAAACCCAGTTTTAGTTCAGCATTTACATGCAAAGTCTGAAAATAAGCTAACATTTAAAACAGTAAAATATTAACATAATGCAGTCTCAGATTTTAGGGTTTTGAAACATCGCAACCCATCTCAATGGTCCTAATACATCCTAACATGATAGAAATGAAACCCTAACATACTATCTATACATTTATCTATGCACACAGTTCAATATTACATGTTAAATCTGAAATTTAACTAAACATGGAAATCAATGTAAAAATGTTAACATGTAACTAGTTTTTAGGGTTTTGGAGAAATTTGAACATTAAAAACCAACTCAATGTTTATCACAACTAACATGTAAGAATATGAAACATAAATTTATATCCCTACTTCCCACAAGGTATATAGCTCAAATATTACATTTAAGAAATAAAACAGCAATTTGAACTAACATTTGGAATCCCGCATCAAGGGTTAACATGCACACAGTCTCAGATTTTACAAATTTAAACACAAAACTCAACCAAAATTTTGAATTGAAACCCCACGTATAACATACATGTGCAGTGATTTAAACATAACTAATAATATAAAATTTATATTTAAATTACGAATTTAAACATGGAAAAGTAGAGAACCAGAAATATTGGGGTTTTGACAATTTAAACATCAACAACATATTAATATGTATTTAGATAGGTGGAAAAATCAAGTGTAGCATGCATACGTGTTAGGCAAAGTGTATGCTATATATATTCATATACATATTCTCATGTCCTAATATAAAAAAAATTATTTCTACGTTAAGACTAACATTTAGATTCCTACCAAGATTGCAAGCAGGTGATTGACGTAATCAAGGCAGTTTTATTATTATTATTTAATACAAGAATAATAGCAAGGAAGAAATAATGATAAAATCTGTTTTGCTTATCTATTTAAAGAAGAACCATTTTGAAATCCAGAGCTAAATTATCAAATCCAAGATAAAATCTAGCAAAATTATTGATTCATTGCATTAAGAAGAAACTCATAGCAAGAAGTTACGCAAAGGTTTATAAAAACAGGCAAACCTACTCTTAAGTTAAATAATGAGAAGCAAACAAAACAAAATAATTAATAATTAAAAAAAAATTTGAAGGACAGAAACAAAAGTAGAGAAAACATGTTTCAAAAATATTTAAGGTACAATCTGATAATCATATGGGTCTGTCCAAAATTATGGTACACTAAATTCTCGTCATACTAGTAAGCAAGGCTACGATAATCACAGAGTCCTTGACTTATGCACATACCTCAAGAATCGTGGTATTTAACATTTTTGCGGTGCCGCTAGCTTGGCTGCGAAAACCTTAAATTCCTACACCCGAGAAATATATCCAGAGTCAGACTATATGTCCTCACCATGCTGGCTAATGTGACTATAGAAGACTAGATTCCATAACATAGATGACCTAGCCCATATAATTTCATCTTGTCAAAAAAAAAATTTAATTAAATCAACAATGAATACCCATAAATCAAATCAAATTTATCAACGAACTTCAAAATTCAAAATGAACAAAAATCCATCAAAATACAACTCGGATGCAACAGCTATCATCAAGATTCAAAATTCGACAATCATTCATCAAAATCAATGAATACAACTCAAATTCAACCATAATCCATCAAAATCAAATTTAACAACAGTAAGTAAAAATAAATCAAATCAAGGGAAAAAAGAGTTCTCAAATCGAAGTTAAAATAAGATTCTCAAGGGTCGTCCCGGGAATCTCTCAAGGGTCCTAACTTTGATTGAGTACCTTCAAAAATATATTCTATTCCTACTACAGGCTGTAGTGGTACTCTAGCTCGAATACCACTACACAAACTCGACCTGCATGGGCCACCACTAAAAACGTGTCACGACCCGCACCCTAGAGTTAGGGCACGAGAATGTAACAACGCCCAGCCTACGCCGCAGTGTCGACGGTAGAACGCTGTCCTAGGTCTCAGTGCATCTAACAGTATAAGACTAAACAGTTTATACTCCCCGAATGGGGGTGACATAGCAGATACAGTCTCAATCACATCTACGGTAGAGCATGATAAAGATAGATAAAGCATGAAATCCAAAATAAATATAGGAGATAGAAGTCTAAGTGTCTAAGATACATAAACCCCGAAATACATCTCAAAACTTAAATACAGTAATCCACAAAGTAAATACAACTTCAGACAAAATGAAATAACTATCTAAACAACCTCTACTGTGTCTCCTCTAGGCTAGCAGGCAATCCCAGGCCATCTGTAAAATTTATCAACAGGTCCAGTCAGGACAGGAGCGAGCACAATACATCTCAACAGTTCATAGCAGGTTAGAAAATATATTCATACAGTAAAGTAAGATACAAGTACTGAAAGAAGTGCAGTATGTAAACAGAGAGAGAAAGCTGTAATAGAAATATCTACTATAAGTAAAGAGCTACCAGTGACTAGTGATTTAGAGCACAAAGTCGACATGTGAACGGCTTGATTGTATATGGCTATACTAAAGAGGCGTACATGGCTATTCTACTTTGGAATTGTTCACATGGCTATTTATACTCCCCCGTACCCCCAATTAATACACAAGGATCCAACCAGGTTATGTTATATGATGCTATGTAACAGCCCCCGAAGGGTAGTAGACCCCGAAGGTGATAGACTCCGAAGGTGATAGACCCCGAAGGTGATAGACCCCGAAGGTGATACATAGTAGTCCCATAAATGGGATAAGAATTCTAGGAAGACTCTACGATCATAAGAGTATATGTCATAAGTGATCAAAGAACCAATGAAGCATATGATACGCCATGTAAGTGAAACGCACAGAACATGTAGTACCCGATGCTCCCTAAGGATAACATCTCAAGAAGGGATCCATATAGTACTAATCCGTGTGACCAACGTGACAGTACAAGTAAAGTAATCTACTGCAGGAAATAATTCTAAGCAGGATATGAAATGATCAGAGAATGTACTCGCCTCGATAACCTGAACAGCTGATACGTATAGGGGGTCCAACTAAAGCCACAGAGTCCTATTTAAAGCAATACAGGTTACAAGGTGTCTGGCTCCTAATTAGAACAGCACAAGTCACAACATGTCCAGAAGGGTAATATAAAGTACTACAATGCATTCTACATGAATCTAGGTCAAACTAGGCCAAAGTCAACCCTTGGTCAACTCTGGTCAACTGCACTAGTCAAATTAGGTCAAACTAGGTCATGTCCTAATCCAGTAAGTCTTACTAGGCCTAACCAAGACTATCCTAGCAAGCACACATCAATACAAGGCTATACAAGCCAACATACACCCAACTCTATATAACATGCAATTATTCAATACTCAAATAGGCAAGAATTCACATTGGATATACACTAGGTAATCTATTACTTTAAGCTATATATGTCTACACATATATACACATGCATATATTGGTATTCAACATTAGGTCTATAATCATGGCATTTCAAATGGTTATATAAACTTATATATTACAACACAATATGCTAACATATATATAATATACATACATAGCTAAGTTAACTATATACATAAATACTTATTTAAGAGGCTATGTGTGTGTATGTGAACATGGTAAAGGGGCAAGTGAGGGTTAAATGGGCATACATAGTGTATACATATCAAAGAGTGTCAAAGTGTAAGTGAACAATGTGTCAAGTGTGATAGTGTCAACATAGTGTAAGGGGGTACATGAGGTAATATAGGATTTGTGTTAACATAGAACATTACATCTCATTAACTTGTATATTGCGTACATTACATCTATTATTATATTACATTCATGCTTGCATTCATTCATCATTCATTATTCTCTTGTACCACTATATGCACCATACATTACATACTATGGAACCTACATATTCATTACAAGCCATACTTATGCATGCTTACATTAGATAGGATACTTACACCTCATACATCATTTATTTAACCATTTACTCATGCTTGTATTCTCTATTTAATTACATAATCTATATATATTAACATGGGTTAAAATCAAATAGAACATTATATTACACACAAGGGTGCACAAAATGCATATGCCGAATAGTAACTCCTACTAATAATCAATACTGTACCATCTCAGCATGAATTAAAATTTAGGATTAAAGTATGTTATAGATCTATGTGTTAGCTTTCCGAAACTTTAAACGGATCGCGTTTTCGTTTCCGAAAACTCCCGGAATCGTAAAAACACCGAGAACACATTTGTCTTTCGTACAGCTGACACTCAAATAATTCTCCAGAAAGTTACAGAAAGAATTAGGCCTATTAATACATGTTTTTGGAAAGCTAACTTCAATACGCTTCTTTTAAAAAAAACAGAAGATTAAACCGAGCTTTGAGATAGAAGTTATGACATTTCTAAGTTGCGGCTGAAATTAAAAACGTGGATAAAAATCATGACGGATTTAGGTAGTTTGAGACAAAAAACACAAGTATATAACATAATATATCAAGAACTCACTCTCTACACTAATATGTATATATGAGACACTATAGAACACATCTCCAATACAAAAAATATGAGATTAAACATGTAATAATTCATTCATACATAACAACAACACATAGTGTGTCCAAATTTGGGATTTTCCCACATGGACACAACCACAACACAAAGGACACTCCTATGACCTCCAAATGGACACAAAATGGACACAAATGGAGATACAACTATGGGGTCATTCCTATGGGTTCAAAATAGACCTATATGCATGAGAAAATGAAAAGGAGAAGGAATTTATACTTTCCGGTAGATCGAATCGAAGAAAAGTCTTCCTGGAGCACATCGACACGTAGAGATTCCAAAAGGACACGAACGAGCTCCGAATCCTCCCAAACTTGGGTAGCTTCCTCCTTGGCTAGAATGGAGAAGGAAAGAAGAAGATTTGGTGGTGAAATAAAATAATTTGGTAGAGAAATTGCTAGGAATTGCTCTCTAGGAATTTGGGGAAGAACAAGAGAGAGAAAAATAGATGGATAGTGACAAATGGGAGGCTCAACCCTATCCTTATTGTGGCTGGCCATAAAGGTGATTTTGTCCTATTAGAAAAAGTTCAAAAGCCCCTTTTCTAGTCTATTTACTAATACATTGGTAAGGGGTTAAGTCGGGGATAGTTTGGTCAATCCTAAAACACTAATCCATATTAATACTAACCAAAATAATTAGTCTAGTCACTAACTAAAATTAATATCATGTGGACTAAAATTAATATTATGTGGGCTATGCCTAACTAGTGTGTGGGCCCGCTAGAGTCAAAACTATCCCGGGTCCCCGATACAAGTTGGAATGAGTTGAAATTCGAACCCGACTCAAATAACCCCAAAATATTACAAAAAATAAATAAATAATTCCAAAATAATTTAAAAATGAAAAATGACAAAAATACCCCTGTTTCTGGAAACTGGGTGTGACAAGATCATAGAAAAATAATACAAGTATGGTCGTGGGTAGTGAATGAGGGTCATAGTAGGGTCGAGAAGAAGGACGAGTAGTTTAGGACGAAGGTATAGCAACTTTGAGTGGTAATGGTCCTATTCGGTAGGGAGGCTAGAGGAAGTTCCAGTATACCGCCTTCGTTATTCTAAAAATGGGTGAAGGCGAAAACAATAGAGAGTTCAAAAGACGATATTATCGAATACGAAAACGTGGTGCAAAGACGACCGAATAATTTCAAAAGAATTGTCAAGGCAGTCGTGGGTGGGATTCTAAAGGCCAAGTTTAATTATGTTCCATCCACGTAGAATAATATACAAAGAGCGAACCAAGTGCACTAGGTTGATCAGACCATCATGCACCGGTTCTGATTAGACAGTATGTTAGTGGGAGCGACCCAATTAACATATGTCTTGAACAAGCTCGACAAAAGAATAAGCTTGCAAAAACTAGGCTACATTAGCATCATAGGTAGATAAAATAATAAGTAAAGGGTAATGATGAAAGAAATCAATTAGTCCAAGATCTTATAAAATCTAAGTTTTGCCCGAAATTTGGGCCTATGCAGTCGGCCTGGTTGACTAGATAAGTTAGGGTCTACTGAATTCTATGGTCCAAGTGAACCTACCAATGTGGTCCACAAAATATTGGTTAGGTCATGAGATATTCTACTCAACTTACAAGAATTAAACTAATGGTGTGATAGGTCCAGCAATCAAGACAAAATCGTATATCGGGTCGAAAGAATGGAGTCGAGGTCGAGTCTCATCTATAGCTTAAAGTATATTGGTTTCACGGTAGGGATTAGAGTCCAGTCTTTTTGACCCGAAAGTCGCAATATGAATTTAGAGTACAAGGAGACGTGTTTTTAGTGGCACGTGATATACCTACATGAAGGTGGGCTCGTGTAGGTCTTGCTTGTGAAATTTGTGGGAAGGAAACGTCTAGTGTTATGCTCCAAATACCCAAGTCACGGTAAAGGACACAGAAGAAATTAAAATAAAAAGTGGGAGTTCATGAGATAATGATTAACGAACCAAATAAATGACCGAGATAACTTGGATTCTAACAAATCAAGGTAAATAAATTAGGAGTACAGTTTCTAGGGATATGATAGCCACTTAGATGGTGTATAATCAAGGAACAATCTAATCATTTCTCAAGTTTCAAATGATTAGATGGTCATGACAAAGGATCTAGAATTGAAGGAAGGTCGAGTAAGTCAAAATATATGTTCATCGGTTTGGTCGATGACTAACTATACTTGTGTATATGCAATCTCATAATCATAGGTGGCATGGCAATCTAATGTACAATACTTCTATCTCACTAGGGTGACCTTCCTTGCTTCTTGGTCCTCTACCGATATGATCTAATCTAAATTTCAAGTTCCTCGAAATTTCTTAATAAAATTTTCAAGATACTCAGCCACAATTACCAATTATCTTAGACTGTCAAGTTTAATTTAATTCTCTAATCAATCTCGAAATAGTCCTTGTATATCGCAAAATAAACATGCTTTTTACCAAAAATTTAAATATCCATAATCAAGGCTTTAAACTCGAAATTTTTAAATAACTCTATAATTCATAGATCATAGGACAAAATTTGAATTTTGAAATTTTTTTTTTTCAAAGTCAATATCTTCCAAAAAATTTAAACAAAATTTTTCCATCATCTCTTTAAAATTTAATAAACTTTATAAATCGTACGCGCAATTTATAACCTCAAGTTCTCTTCCTTCTAAACTTTTATCTCTCTAGTCGTCTAGAAAATTATAATTTAAACTCCTTAAATAATCTCGAGATAAACTCTATCATTTTACAATCCAAACTTAAGTTAATCGTAAATCAAGTGTCACAATATAAAAACTTAAATCATAACTATTTCACAATTTCAAAATTCATAAAAATTTGCTTTCTCGATCTAGCTATCCCCTTGTGTATACCACCTTGTAAATTTAAAGTAAAATTTTAGCTATCCTTTGATGGCGGTAATATGCTACTACCCAACTTGGAATTAACTAATCCTTATGATCATATCTCTAGGAAAAATAAATGTCTTTATACTCAAATATAACCTCAATGGATATTAATTGTCAATGCAGTCTATCTAGCCCTGTGTTTAACCTATGGGCATATACTAGTGTAGTCATCTTACTAAACACGAAACTAAGAAATTTACGGTAGAAGGAGTCAAGCAAGATGCAATTCAAGGAGGTCGAACGAGAGTTCAAAATTTGAAGTCAAGAAAGGATGTCAAGTAGGTGGATGAGATTCTAGACTCTAATCCTATATTGTAGGCCCGTTCGGTACAGTCATGTAACCGAAACGGCAAACTCGACCTGCATGGGCCACCATAAAAACATGTAACGCCCCAGTCCCAAAATAGTAGGACTAGAAACGTATCATGCCAGCTGTATACATATGAGTAAATATACGACTCGTATATGTACATAAGCTGTAAATGTAGTAATCCAAGACAACTAAATCTCATCCACAAAGATAAATAATGATATAAAGCAACTTTGAGTTTGTCATGTACATAATAGTTGGGCGGAGACAAAGTCCACTACCAACCAAATTAAATAGACAAAAATATACAAGAAAAGAATTTAGCAAGCGAAAGCAAGTGACGAATCCAAAAGTAATCATCACGACGGAATAGAGCGCAAGCCATGGCCTTAGCTAGAGCACCTGCAAGAAATCACGAAAACACACACCTGGGAAAAAAAACCTAGGTCCTCAGAGGGACGTAACAAGATACATAATATCATGCCATAAACTGAATAGTAAGAGCTCAATAGAAAACATACATGCGTAAAGGTTCCTAACCATTCTATGTGATATATACTTTGAGAAGACAACGTTCTACGCAAGAGCTTATACTGTTCAGTATAGACGGAGAGAGAGTAGTAGTAGGTAGTGCTCATAAGAGACACTATCGACTATGGGCAGAAAGTAGCTCTCATACGAGAACTATCGGCCTCGGGGCAGTAAGTAGCGCTCATCCGAGACACTATCGGCCGAAATCTATATGTGTACTGAACAGGTAGCCCCTACGCTAATAACTGTCTTCCCCCCCCCAATGATACTATACATGCATCGTCTCTACGACACTGTTTAATCCTTAATAACTGCCAAGTCTTCTACCAAAAATCTATTAGCAGTTACATCTTAACGTACGGCCTTTACGCACCGATGTACGGTCGATACGCAAGTCCGAAGCTATATGCGACTCGCAGCTCACATACAACCCGTGGCACATCATGACAGTTCATGAGATGCACTTAAACATACGGTGGTCCCTTAACTCTAAGTCAATTGCCCAAAATATAGTAATTTGTATCTACATATAATTTAAAAGAAAACAACTTGAAAATAAACACAACATACATGTTATTGAGCAGGAAATTTAAACAGTAGTGGCAAGGTGTCTTGCCTGGTGTGTCGCCTGGTGGGGTGCAATAATCCGACAGGTTTCGATTGTTCAATAGCCATGTTCGGTGAGGTTGCAGAAAAATAGGAAAAACATGATTTAGTCATAAGTAAGGTTTGACAAATAATGGAAATTTGAGGAGAAGAGTATTTATACTATTTTAGAAAAAAAAAATCTACTACTTTAAAAATATGTTTTCCTTAGTCAAAAGAATTTTGTAAAAAAAAAATACTTAAACTATTTTTTTACTAGTAGAATAAATTTTTAGGTAAATATTATGAGATAAAAAAATGAGACATAATAATCATAATAATAATTATAATAATAAAACTTCTGAAAACTAATAATAATAATTAATGTAAAATACTTGAAACTATCTACCTTATATATTTTATAGGAAATTAATAATAATCATAAGAGTATAATAAGTAAACTAATAACATGATAATAATGATATAATAATAACAATAATAATAATAATAATAATAATAAAATGATAAATTAATATATACTGTAATAATATTAATAATAATAATCCTAATATTAATAATAGTAATAATAGTAATAAATAAATTAACATGATAATAATAATATCAAATAATAATAGTTAATAATAATAATAATATTATCCTAATCCTAATAATAATAATTAATAATAATAATACATATTAATAACAAAACTAATAATTAATACCAATCAGTTCTATTCCTAAAATCAAAGGGAGACGGAGAGAGTAAGTGAGAGAGAGAGAGATTGAAGAAAAAGGGTGTGCACGCTTACCGAGGAGCTCGATCGGGTGGCCGGCGGCGAAGACGGTGGCGGGTGGCGCCGCAACGCTGCGGAGGACGGAGCGGCGGTCGGCGGTTGGGAGCCGACACTGTTGCGGTGCTCGACGGGGGACTCCGGCGCGGGTGCTCAGCCGGAGAAGCGGCGGTTGATCAATGGGCGGACGGCGGATCGAAGGGCGGACGGCGGATCGAAGGGCGGACGGCGGTGTTGTCGGTGGCGGAAGCCGCGCGGGGGTCTCGGAGTGGAGCGCCGGTGGGGGTCCACGCGGTCGGCGCTCGGCCTGGCGAAGGTCGGCCGAAGCTCTGGCTGGCGGTCGATTGGAGGATTTCTGGCGTCGACAGTGAGCGGCACGGATGGAGGTGACGGGTATTTGGCACACGGTCAGGCGAGGTTCGTCGGACTCGGCTGGGAATGAGGTAGTGGCGGCGGACGCGGGTGGAGCACAGGAAAGGCTCGGCATCGCCGGCGGCCAGGTGAGGGTTCTCACCTCTTCTTCTTCTTCTTCCTGTGGTTTTGTCTTTGGGAAAAAAATTGGTGATGATAGTGACGACGGTGGCCGAGGATGGCCGGAGAAAAATACTGTGATGACAGTGGTAGGCGGTGGCGGGTTGACGACGAGGCCACGATGGTGGTGGTGTTCTGCAGAGGGGAGGGGTTGTCTCAGGTGATGTCGGAGATGGGGTGCTGGTGGGTTGCGGCAAGACGGAGACGTATTGGTTGATGGTGGTGACGGGGATGTTGATGACGACGACGCCGAATGGCGGGTTTGAGGGGCTGAGGGTTTCTCCGGCAACGGGGAGGCGCTGCGGGCAGTTAGGATAGGGTATCGTGTCGAGGGTGTGTCCGACACAAAATATGGATGGACGTCCAGGATTGTCGGACGGGATAAAATATATTGTATTTGTAGTGGGGAAAATTTTAGTGGATGGGAGGCACGGACACGGTACACAATGGGGTTGTGGATGGAAATTATGGAGGAGTACCTGCATATATATATAGGATGTGGGAATTCCCATTAGGATAAGGCTTGGGTTTGTTTAAACCATATTTAGATAATAGCTACAATTAAATTAAATCCAAATTCAAATCCAAATCCAATCTAAATCCAAATTCAATTTAAATATAATTAGATTTTTAGTTTGAAATCAAATGGGATAAATCAAATTACAAATATTTACTTATTTAAATAACTCCATAAATTCAAATCAAGATTTAGATGCCAAAATAATTTCAAATTATATTTTCTAAAATACTAGTAATATTAATTTCGAAAATTACATTAAAAATAAACTAATAAATAATTACTAATTATATATGTATGCATAAATACTGTTTTCATAATTATGCCTTTCTAGTATGAAATATAAATATTATTTTATAAAAAAAATTCGAGAAATGAAAGACTTTATAAATAAAATAGCAACTTAAAATTTTGGAAGATAACAAAATAATTATTATATACATTATCTTGAAACCATACCAAAAAAAAATTAAACTAAAAATATGTACGCTCGCACATATTCGCACTCGTCGAGCAATTACAAAAAATAAAATTTCGTACGTGACGTAAAATACGATTACGCGACATACAATACAAAATTTTAAATCAGTACCAAAATTTAAAAAATACAGTAGAAATTTAGGGGTTTTACACGGCCGCAACCCACAAAGGCAATAGGAATGATTCAACTCCTCAATCAGAGCGCATCGCCCATGCGCCTCCATCAGCAATCACCACGTGGCGTTCCCACGACCAAGCGCATCCGACATATGCGCGCATGAGCAGCCAGCCTGTAAGCTATAAATAGAGGGATCATTTCTTTCTTCCATATCTACGAACCTACGGAGAGACATATATAGAGACAGACCTACGAATACACACAGGGAGGCAGATACAGACACTCAACGTCTTCTTCCTCTCCGCAAGCTCCGGCACCCAGAGCAACTCAGTCCTTCAGAGAACCGAGAACCGTCGTCAGATCATCAACGGAGTTAACGCATTACCACTCGCTCCATCGGCACAAGGGACCCAGATAAACAAAAGTGTACTCCTAGGACTACGTCTAAGTCCTACATTATAACACTGTTCTGTTTGTAATTAAAATTTGCAATCAAAAGATTTTAATGGCAAACAAGCTGGCGACTCTGCTGGGGACCTCTTTTTCCTCCACCGAGAAAGCTGTATCGCAATCCGACGACGTGAAGGTGGGCTCCTCCCATAAGATGCTGGTCGTACGCCTCAATCAACAGGCGTATGAGGAGTTCATCTCTGAAGGCAGTGCGAGTCCTTCGAAGCGGCTACCGAAGCCGAAGAAGACTCGCCAGGTCTGGGTGCGCAAGGTCGACGCCTCTGGCACCATCACCGAAGGGGATGCACCGATGCAGCCTATCCTTCCTGCTGACGTCCTCAGCAACCAAGATGCGCCTACCGCTGCAGCACATCTCTCGGGGAAACGTGCGGCTGACCACATTCCCCAGCCATCTCCCTTTCAGGCAAGAAAGATGCATCGACGGAGCAGGGGCGCAGCCAATGCCCTGTGTATCACCTCTGATGCGCCACAAAAGGTCTCTGTCTTTGACAGACTCACTCGTTGTAGTGGCAAGAAGAATTTGGACTCTGAGTACTATGCAACCCAGCGGGCTGGTATGAACAAGTCCAAGGCAGCACGGGCCATGCGCCTCAAACGTACTATGCCGGCAGCAAACCAGAAGCAGGCGCTCACAATCATGCGCACTGCTGATGGTAAGCTGTATAAGGTCGACTCGGGTGCTTCTGTGCCAGAAATGAGTCGACCTTCAAAGTTATTGTCTCACTTGGGCGCATCTGTTGCATTCGCAACCAAGTCGAGCAAGGCAAACCCTGTGGTCTTAAACTCCCGCGCCTCCACTGGTTGTGCGTCTGAGGTTTGTTCAAGTTACTATAAATGTTGTTCCCCTACTACTGATCTGAGCGCCTATTTGGTGTTGGATCAGGGGGCGCAGCATTCACTTGACCACCCCGGCGCTTGGCCTTGCCTTGCGCCTGATGGGGGTGCAAAGGTGGCACTCTCCTCCAACGATCTGCGTAACGTGATCACTCACAAACGTCAATCAGGAGAGTCGATTGACAAGCACAATGCGCCCCTCACAGGGCACACATGTGCTGTAGTCACCATCAACTGTTGTTGCAAAACAGCATCCCACCACCAAGGCAGTCGGTGTTCCAGCGGCTACAATCATCAACACCCCTCCGACGTCGCCTCGGGAAGAAGGTGTCAATAAAAGAGGAGCCAGAACTAAAAGTTGCTTCATGCAACGTAATCTCTAACTCCTCGTCAATCCGAAAGGCGACTGGAAATTCCTCGTCCTCGTCCAAGAGCCAGCCGAGGAAAACTAAGACAACTGTCCCATCCTCTGGAGTGTTTAAAGGCACTCAGGGGAGAAAGAAGATCCTGAAGGAAGCTGGGGGTAGTCAAGCCCTTGTTGATCCTCCTTATGAAGACGAAGATATCCTTCATAGCACAGCTGGAGTGGATCTTCATCCTGGGGACAAAATCAGCCTCCCGCGCACAGCTGGGAGTAGTCTAGCCCCTGTGAATCTGTGCCTCGAAGACGAAGAAGTCCTCCAAGACAGAACTGGGGGTAATCAGGCCCTTGCGGATACTTCTCCCAAAGACGAGGGTGTCCTCCAGAACGTAGCTGGGGGTAGCCAGGACGAAGCTCTAGGTGAGGCAACTCCCCTACGGAAGAGTGAGGCCGAGAGTGAAGCCTCAACCGATCCATCCGACTCCAGCCGTTTCATAACATTATACATGACTGGGGGTGATACCGAGCCAGATGCACCGCCAGCAGACCTCGTCCAGCGCATGGATACCCAGGAGGGAGGACTCAAAACCCTCTCTGCCTCTGTCACCCTCATTTTTCGTATTTTCTGTATTTCGTATTTATACTCATATCTGGATTTTGGCATGTATTTTTAATTTTTCTCAACTTGTAGAATTTCGGTATTTCTCGTATATTGGTTTTGGCATGGCTCGGTTTTATTGGGTTGGTTTCGTTTGGGTTATGTGTTGGAACACCCTAGCCCTATGCTACCCCTCACAACTCCCCTCTTTATATCCCCACCTACCACTCTCTCTCCTCATAACTTCCACCATTAATTTCCTTCTTCTTTTTCTTCTCCTTCCTCCACAACTCTCCACCCATAGGCAAGTGCATCTTGCCACTACATGAGAACCCTCTTTTCTTGGTCCATTTGCTAGATTAGGACATGGAGATCAACATTAGAACTTAGGTTTTTGTGATTTGGAGCCTCCTTTGTTATAGATCTAAGTTATTTCCATATTCGGATTTTGCATGATTTGATCTCTTTAAGTTGGATTTTCATGGGTTTTGGTGTTTCCAAGTGGAAGGTCATTCAATTCTACCCAAGTTGGAACTTTGGAAATCTGAATTTGGAGTTCGGATGGCCAAGTTATGAACTTTTGAAGCTTTGGGTTCATTCATGGTATTCTTGCTGTTTGGAGAAGACAGTGAGCAGTGGCAGAGCTTCTTAGCTCACGCTACGCAGCCTTGGGTACGCTCCATGTTGGAAGCGTGCTCCCTTGAGCCTGCGTGACTTTTCACGTATGCTGCCCTGAGTGAGCCTGCGTGACTTTTCACGTATGCTGTCCTGAGTGAGCCTGCGTGACTTTTCACGTATGCTGCCCTGAGTGAGCCTGCGTGACTTTTCACGCACGCTGCCCTGAGTGAGCCTGTGTGACTTTTTACGCACGCTGCCCTGAGTGAGCCTGCGTGACTTTTCACGCACGCTGCCTTGAGTGAGCCTGCGTAACTTTTCACGCACGCTGCCTTGAGTGAGCCTGCGTGACTTTTCACGTACGCTGTACCCCCTTAGTGTGCGTGACTTTTCACGTACACTGCTCCCTTTGAGCGTGCGTGACTTTTCACACGCGCAGCTCTCCTGCGTGCATGACTTTCACGTACGCTGCCCTCCTACGTGCGTGTTTTATTGCGTATGCATTCCCCCTACGTGCGTGCTTTTGTGCGTACGCATCCCCTGACCCATATTTTGATATTTTATTAGATATTTTATGCCCATTTTATATCCTTACGCCTTTTGTCATGAACTTGATTTTAATTAATATGTTTGGAATGACTATTGTACACTGCTTGTATGGAAAGGTAATAGCTTATGCGTTACGACAACTTCGTGATCATGAGAGGAATTACCCAACCCATGACTTGGAGCTGGCAGCGGTGGTGTTTGCACTTAAGTTGTGGAGGCACTACTTGTATGGAGATAGGGTGGAGATTTTCACCGATCATAAGAGCCTAAAGTATGTTTTCACCCCGAAGGACCTTAACATGCGTCAGAGGATATGGCTGGAGCTTCTTGTGGATTATGATGTCAACCTGCAGTATCATCCTGGGAAGGCCAATGTCGTAGCAGATGCATTGAGCAGAAGAGCCGGAGCTTATTTCCTAATAGCGCAACCAGAGCTGTTAGCAGATCTTCAGAAGATGGATATTAAAGTTGTTCTCCCTTCCAGTGTGGCGTTGATGGCCAGTATGCAAGTTCAGTCCACTATAGTCGAGAGGATCCGGATGGCGCAGTCAACAGATTCCAACCTTCAGCGACTCAGAGCAGAGTGTGAGGCAGGACGAAGACCAGAGTTATGCATTCATGAGGATGGTACACTTAGGCATGGTAAGCGTCTTTGTGTACCCAATGGAGGTATCAGACAGGAGATCATGTCAGAGGCACACAGTTCACAGTATTCCATCCATCCCGGCAGTACGAAGATGTACCGTGATATCCGTCAGCACTTCTGGTGGAATGGCATGAAGCGGGAGATAGCTCGGTTTGTCTCTCGGTGTTTGGTTTGCCAACAAGTCAAGGCCGAACATCAGAGACCAGCAGAACTTCTTCAGCCCTTGCCAATTCCAGAATGGAAGTGGGAGCATGTGACCATGGATTTTGTGACTGGACTACCTAGATCTCCAGCTGGTAGAGATGCTATCTGGGTTATAGTTGACAGGCTCACGAAAGTGGCTTACTTTCTTCCATTCAGAGTTGGGCAGTCGACAGCTCAGTTAGCAGAGATGTACCTCAGGTAGATTGTCAGATTGCACGGTGTGCCAGTCAGTATCACCTCAGACCGAGATTCAAGATTTATGTCGCACTTTTGGCGTAGCTTGCAAGAGAGCTTGGGGACCCACCTCCAGTTCAGTTCAGCATATCACCCGCAGACAGATGGCCAGTCGGAGCGCACGATGCAGACTCTTGAAGACATGTTGCGGTCTTGCACACTTGACTTCGGTGGTTCATGGGAAGATCACTTGCACCTGGTGGAATTCTCGTACAATAATAGTTTCCAGGCCAGTATCCAGATGGCATCGTTCGAGGCACTGTATGGCAGGAAGTGCAGATCCCCGCTAGCCTGGAATGATGTGGGAGAGAGGCAGATGCTTGGTCCAGAAATAATTGCCCAAACAGTTGAAGTGGTCAGGCGAGTCAGAGATCATCTTCGAGTTGCCCAAGATCGCCAGCGTCATTGGGCGGATTCTCATCGGCGTCCTCTCGAGTTCTCGGTCGGCGACCATGTATTCCTGAGGATTTTGCCTAACCGTGGCGTCATTCGATTCGGCGTACGGGGAAAGCTTAGTCATAGGTATATAGGACCGTTTGACATTCTGGAGCGAGTAGGAGATGTATCCTATCGTCTCGCTCTTCCACCGTCGCTAAGAGAGGTGCATGACGTGTTCTATGTATCCCAATTACGACGGTACATCCCGGACCCGAGCCACATCCTAGATCATTCGAAATTGGTTGTTGGTACCAACCTTTCGTATGAGGAGAGGCCCGTGTCTATATTGGACCGGAGAGAGAAGATCCTCAAGAACAAGACTATCAAGTTAGTCCGAGTTGCCTGGGGTCATCACTCTTTGGGTGAGTCAACGTGGGAGCGTGAGGATGATATCCGATCGCAATATCCCGACTTGTTTGACTCGTGAGGTATAATATCCTTCTTATGCCTCATGCCATCAATTCCTTGCTTGCATGATTGATTGATTGCCTAGTATAATTGCCTGTGAATAGTGTAGCTTGTTCTTGTCCCTCTAGCCTCTTAATTAAATTCCGAGGACGGAATTCTTTTAAGGTGGATAGAGTTGTAATGCCTGTTGTTCGTATTACGTATTTTGGAAACACGTGTACGTATTTTTATATTGTTCCTTGTTTAGTTTTCTTGGCTTGGTTTAACTCTCGGGTTGGGTTGGCTTGGTTTGGCCGGCTGGTTGCTTGGTCCAATCATGGACCAAGGTGAACCCCCTACCTACCATAACCCATGATATTTATTTCCCCACCAATCTTCTCTCTCCTCCATAACTCTCATTTATTTCTTCTTCTTCTTCTTCTTCTTCTTCTTCTTCTTCTTCTTCCTTCCTCTCCACAACTCCTCAACCCTTAGGCAAGTGCAACTTACTTCCACAAGAGAACTTCTTTTGATGGTTTCATTAGCTTTTCCTCATGATTCTAAACCACATTAGAACTTATCATTTTCCATTTTGAGGCCTTAATTCTTGTAGATCTAGAGTTTTGCTATTTTTGGATTTTTGGTGTTTTGATCTATCAAACTTGCTTGTTTTCAAGTTTTAATGGTTCCATGTTTTAGAGAATTTCATTCTACCCAATTTTGACCTTTTGAAAGTTGGATTCGGACTTGTTTTGACCAAGTTATGAGCATTTAGAGTTTTGGGTTCCATCCTTGGAGTTATTGCTGTTCTTGCCATTTGGAGAAGACAGTGAACAGTGAGCTAGCTTTTTAGCTTATGTCGCTGAGTCGTACGCTGCTCTTTAGCGAGCGTACGCGTGCCTTCGTACGCTGCTCTTTAGCGAGCGTACGCTAGCCTTCGTACGCTGCTCTTTAGCGAGCATACGCTAGCCTTCGTACGCTGCTCTTTAGTGAGCGTACGCTCATCTTGATACGCTGCCTGTTGGCAGCATGTCTTTTCATACGCTAGCTCAAGCGTACGTTGACTTGAGCGTACGCTAGCTTGAGCGTACGCTGACCTGTAGTTCGAGCATGCCTTTGTGTACGCTGACCCTTGCGTACGCTTCCCATTGAAAGTGTATGGACCCTTTGGTACGCTAGCCTTCGTACGCTGCTCTTTAGTGAGCGTACGCTTATCTTGATACGCTGCCTGTTGGCAGCATGTCTTTTCGTACGCTAGCTCAAGCGTACGCTGACTTGAGCGTACGCTAGCTTGAGCGTACGCTGACCTGTAGTTCGAGCGTGCCTTTGTGTACGCTGACCCTTGCGTACGCTTCCCATTGGAAGTGTATGGACCCTTTGGTACGCTGGCTTGAGCGTACGCTTGCCTATCTTGTCATCCTGGTTCAACCCGAGAGCTTGTGACCCCCCCTCCCATACGCTGCCTTTTGGGAGCGTATGCTTACCTGAGCGCATGCTTACCTGAGCGTATGCTTACCTGAGCGTATGGCCTTTGGCAGACTTGATCTTATATTAGCTTGTCAGTTTGTTTTATTTTCCTTATCCTGGATCTTCTATAGCCCTGTATATTGATATTTTATTAGATATTTTATGTCCATTTTCTATCCTTACGCCTTTTGTCCTGAACTTGATAATCATGAATTTACTTGATATGTTTGGAATTGATAATTGAGCATGACACGATAGTGACCCATAGTGGTGCACTCCTGACATAATGACCTGACATGACCTGATAGTGGCCCGTCGTGGCGCACTCCTGACAAGTACACTTGACATGATAAACCTGACATGTTATATCTTGATAAGCTGTTGCGACGGCTACCTGACATGACATGACCTGTATGAATAACCTGGACACCGTGGGCGATTGTGCTTATACAAATAATCCAGTCCTGTCTTGCATCATGTCTAGGAGGGGACTCCTGAGTACCACGGTCAGAAGTACCTACTAAAATGGACTAAGGTTAACAACTAGATTAATACATTAGTCATGAAGAGATTTTTCCAGCTACAGGCAATCCCGTTACCTGGGCGCGCCTGGGATCTGTAGCCTGCCGTCGAGTAGGGCACATTTCCAGCACACTGTCATGTGTTGCACCCTTCAAGCTACTTAAGGGTACATGCGTTTCCTGGACGATGTACCCACCTGAATTCAACCCTAATCTTTCGTCCTGGGTAACCTGGATGGTCTGCAGGGCTTGTGGCTGTGGAATAATCTCACTGCATCTTGCTAGTAATTAGGCCTGTGATAACCCTAGTTAGTTAAAGTATCAAGCCGTAATTCTTGCTTGGCCGTGAAATGATTGGATGGAGTCTAACCAAGTCTAGTCTTGTCTTGATCCTGTTACATATCCTGATTTTTATATTATCTTGCCGATAAATGGTGGGAAACCAAGTTTCGTTCAGACGAAGGGTTACAACCCCGGTCCTTGTTTGGTTTACGGGTTATAACCTGGCTATTTGAATAGTTCCATGGTTATCTCGTCGTATATCGTCCTGGCATGTTTTCCATATTTCCAGTTTTTACCATTTATTTATATGCCTGTCTTTACTATATTATTTATATTCCTGTGCTGATTGCTGGTTTTAGTTCTTAAGTGAAGCTCCTTTGTGGCACTTGCTCTTTCTGGGGTCTGACCCAGCTGGTTTTGTGTGGCCAGATTTCGGAGCAGCTCCGGAGGATCTACCGACTTTCCAGCCAGATGGTGGCCACTAGACGGAACCCTGGCAACGAGTGGGTTATTTTTGGCTCTCCCACTCTATTGTAAACATTATTCTTTTGAGGCATTTTAGCCGACGAGCACCTGTTTAGCTCGATTGCACTTATTTACTGTCTGCCTACGGGCTGTAACATGATTAACAAATCCTAGGGTTGATCATGTATGACTAAACTTTTGCTAGTCCTGACATTTTGTAACGACTAGCTTCATGATCAGCTGAATATGTAATATTTGGGACGCCTTATTATTGTATATTTAATGATCATACATCTTGTAACATTTACTTACTTGCTTGTGATTGAGACACTAGGCTTGTTCATGACCATAGGAGACTGTTGGCTTGTAGTAAACCCTCATGTATCTAGACAGCCGTGACCGTATAGCTAGATGGAATCCATTTTAATATACGTAGCTGGCTATGTCTGCCCCCGCTCTCCAGTATTCTGGTTCTGGAGCGTGACATGGTTTAAGTGGTGGCCCATGCAGGTCTTGTAAATCAAGATATGCGAGGGTTTACCGAATAGATGTCTCAATCAGTATTCATCCTTGATCTCTGTTCGTATCTTCTGAATCCCTGGATTCTTGTCTTGATCATATGCTTGTATCGTTGCTCTGTCCTGGTCCTTCCGTGGACCAGCAGCAACCTGGAGATCAAGCCCAGCATTCCGGAGTAGCCTCCAGAGTCGTGCCTTCTGGCGGAGAGCCACCAGTCCAGCCAGTTCAACCAGTAGAGCATGATGACGGCACTTTGGTAGGACTCGTCAGGACCTTGATAGCTTCTCAAGACCGGCGTGGAGATGCCTTGCACCAGGCAGTGACGGATGCTTTGACCCGGGGTGGTCATCAGGGTAACAGCGCGGCCAACAGCTTCAAGCGCTTGAACCCTCTATTCTTCGACGGTAGTGAAGATGCTATCGCAGCAGATGCATGGCTTCAGGACACAGAGGTGATTCTAGAAGCAGCCAAGACTCCAGAGAACGAGAAGGTAGCCGTGGTGCGCTTGCAGCTATTAGATCTTGCCCGCAGCTGGTGGGCAGCGCAGGCCGTTGGATTAGTAGCACCCATTGCTTGGGCAGTATTCAGAGAGAGATTCCAGACCAAGTATTTCGATGCCGTGGCTCGGTATGATCTACAGACCAGGTTCACCAATCTGAAGCAAGGAGGCAGGACGGTCGATGGATATACGGCCGAGTTTTCGAGACTCAGTCGGTTTGCTCCCACCTTGGTGGCAACCGAGTATGATAGAGCCCAGCAATTCCAGCAGGGACTGCACCTGGAGATCTTGTTAGCAGTTGAGCAGTTTGAGCATCAGACTTTTGATGCAGTCTTGAGAGCAGCTCGGAGGCATGAGTATACCTTCCAGAGGATTGTGGATAGGGCCGGAGGTCGGAAGAGATCTCACGGCCAGATGAATCAGTCTTCAGCACCAGCCCCGGCAGCCAGGGCCTTGACTATTGGAGTTCCGAGGCGAGGTGGTGCCTCCTTGCACCGTCCCTGCTGCCCAGAAAGAGGGCTCATCTAGGCCTCCAACAGCCAATAAGCAGAAGCATGTAGAGGCCCGTTTCGACAAGCCTCTGCGAAAGGAGAATGCTTCGGGGCTAGCCAAGCCCTACAACTTCGATATACTGGCACAACTTGCCAGTACTCCTGCCCGCCTAACTCTGTTTGAGCTCCTTCGTCTTTCCAAAGACACTCGTGAAGCTCTCTGTGAAGCCCTGAAGGATTCTGAGTCCTTCATCAGTCAGGTCAAGCAGCCTGAGGATACTCTGACTACGTGTACGCACTGTCATTATGCGGATGAAGTTATCCCCAACATAATCTTCACCCAACAAGACATGCTGCTCAAACACAACCGACACAACAGGCCACTGTATTATACAGGGTATGTCGGTTCCGTCAAGGTGAAGCAAATTCAGATCGATCCGCGGTCTTCCCTCAGTATCATCCCAAAGACATTGCTCTCAATACTGGGGATCCCAATGTACCGACTGGCACCTTCCAACACAACAATCAGTGGCTTCAATGCTAGCAAAAGCGAGCCGCTGGACAAAATACGGCTCAAGTGTCATATTGGTAACCTCAGAACCGAGGTGACTTGCTATGTCATGGACGCTGACGTCAACTATAACCTCCTACTGAGTCATCCGTGGCTGCATGAGTACATGGTGGTGCCATCTACACTCCACCAATGTATGAAGTACGTGTCCACCAACGACATCATCCGGACGGAGTTCGCAGACATTGACCCTTTCAAAGGGGTCGAAGCCTACTTCACTGACGCTACCCTATACAAGTCACTCGAAGAAGGGGAAGCCAACGACGCTGATGATGAAGCAGAAATAGTGGCAGAGTCGGACATGGAGCCAGAGATAATTCCCGACGCTCCTTTGAAAATTCGACTCAAAGGGAAACTGTCTTAGATGCTACCTCCCATGGCCATCAAGCTACCTGGAAGAGCACCAACTTCTCTAGGTAGAACACCTACTGAAGCTCCCTTGAAGATACGGCTCAAGGAAAAGTCGCCTCAAACATCGACTCCCCTTGTGGCAAAACTACAAGGGAAGGCACCAACCACTGAAGGCGCAGTTGAGTCACCTCTGAAGGTGCGTCTTAAAGGCAAGCCTCCGCAATCATCCGTCTCATCCAAGTTGCCAGAGAAGGCCCACATAGCCCTCTCGGACCCCAAGATCAAAGCTGCGATGGACTCTCCCATCCAACCCCAGTACTCACAGATGAAGAGCTAGGGGAATACATATCTGCTGATGTAGATGCACCCTCTCTGGACAATGTAATCCCGCGGGACAAAATCTCGTGTTTCATCAATAATAGGGTATCTTTTAATTATTCTAGTCTTCCATATTGGAATGCCATGTATACATTAGATAACACTCTACGATCGTTACAAACACAAATAACGACCGTCCATCATATAAATCGAGTAGTCCCGTCCCAAGGGGTCTGTTTTGTAGTCCTACCGCGGAATCAAGACGAAGAATCCATCATCTTCGGCAAAGTCGAGCGTCATCAAGACCTTCCACCACTCGAGCAAGAACCAGATACCGACAGAATATATATCGTACACGGACAAGGCAAAGTACCTCATCCAAAAGATGGGGTACGATCTAAAAAGCAACAAAGGCCTGAACTACGGCAAGGGTCGACGTCTTCCTCTCCGGCTACCAACACCTAAAGGAAAGTCGCAGGACTACTATCATCGAACTCGACGGGGGGTGGGCTATGTCACGCCGCCGTCAACTCCAGAGAGTTTGGAGGCAGAAGAAGTAGAATATTCTCATTCATCCGAAGCATCAACTTAGGATTCTGATACCAGTATCGGATCAGTCTTCAAGAAAGTGCTATCAACCAACATGACATCTGCACAATCTCAAGAAGATGAAGGCGAAGACCAAACGCTAGAATTCTTTGAGGAAGAACCTTGGGCTCAACGCCTAGGAGCTCAGTAGGAGTCTCGTTTTGAATTACGCGAACCCCCTACCGAAGACGAAGTCGAGCAGATCGACCTTGGGGATGGATCTTCTTCCAAACCCATCTTCATCAGCAAAAGCCTAAAAGGAGAAGACCGGGAATCTTTGGTCCAATTGGCTAAAGATTATATCGACGTCTTCGCCTCGAGCTATGAAGACATGCCGGGACTTGATCCTCAGGTCGCGATGCATAGGCTCAACATCTTACCTGATGCTAAGCCTATAAAGCAACAACAGCGACGTTTTCGTCCTGACATCATGAACGCTATCGATCAGGAAGTAGACAAACTCCTGACCAGCAGATTTATTTGTGAAGAACAACACCCGGATTAGGTGGCCAACGTCGTCCCAGTCACCAAGAAGAACGAGAAGATATGAATCTGTATCGACTTCAGGGATCTCAACACTGCTTGCCCGAAGAACGAATTCCCGCTTCCAATCACCGATCTGATGATCGACAACACATGTGGCTTCGAACGCATGTCTCTCATGGACGGGTATTCGGGCTACAACCAGATCAAGATGTTCCCCGATGACGCAAAACACACGTCATTCAGGACTCCGAAGGGGGTTTTCTGCTATACAGTGATGCCCTTCGGCTTGAAGAACGCTGGTGCGACATACCAACGAGCTATGAGCACCATCTTCCGTCAGCATCTTCGCAAGACAGTCGAATGCTATGTTGATGACATCGCAGTCAAGAGCCGTCTCAAAGGAGATCACCTACAAGACCTTAGGACAGTCTTCAATCTCATGCGAGCGCATCAACTCAAGATGAACCCCGCTAAATCCTTCCTAGGGGTTTCTAGCGAAAAGTTCTTGGGCTTCATTATCATGGTGAAAGGCATTCATGTCGATCCCGAGAAGACCAAAGCCATCCTTGACATGGACCCTCCGAAGAACCTCCGAGAACTTCGAGGCCTGCAGGGGCGTCTGGCATACATCCGGAGGTTTATAGCAAACCTTTTCGGAAAATGTCAACCCTTCACCCAGCTCATGAAGAAGGCAGTCTCTTACATCTGGACAGAGGAATGCCAAAAAGCTTTCGACGATATCAAGGCTTACTTGACGAGCCCGCCAGTCCTGGTGGCACCCGTCGCCGGTAAACTATTTCTCCTCTACGTCCGTGCCATGGATCATTCCCTTGACGCTCTGCTGGCTCAGAACAGCGATGCAGGCTATGGGAAAGCTATCTACTACCTCAGTAGAACACTGATCGGGGCCGAACATCGGTACAACTCCGTTGACAAAGAGTGTTTGGCTTTGGTATTTGCCATCCAGAAGACTCGCCATTATGTCTCGGGCTAGAAAATTCATGTCATCTCCCGAGTTAATCCACTCAGAGTTGTCATGACGAAGCCAGGGTCATTTAACTCCCGGCTAGCTACATGGGAAATCCTGCTAACGCCATACAACATGGTGTTCGTTCCATAAAAAGTCGTCAAGGGTCAGGCTCTGGCCGACTTTTTAGCTGCACACCCCATCCCAGAGTCCTCCAGACTCTATGAAGACATCCCGGACGAGGTCCAAGAAACAAACGTCATCGAAGAAAGCTCTCTGGCGGATGTTTTTTGATGGCGCTTCAAGAACAGGCCCCAAAGGCCAAATCATCGCAGGAGTGGGGGTAGTCTTAGTCTTCCCCGATCAGCTGGTCATCCAGCGTGCCTACTCCCTTTCAAAGTCGTGCTCCAACAATGCTTCCGAGTACAATGCGCTCATCATGGGACTCCAGCTGGCGCAACAGCTGGGAGTGAATCATCTGGAAGCCTACGGCGACTCAAAACTCGTCATTAACCAGATCAGAGGGCAATACGAATTTCGCCATGAAGATCTGATTCCTTACCATGAAGTTGCATTGAACATCATTTCAACCTTCACCAAGTTCTTCATCGAACATATACCTCATTTACAAAATATGTTGGCTGACGCTCTGGCTGGCCTCGCAGCCTCATTGGCATCACCCCTCGGGACTCAATACTACGTCACGGTAGTTGGTCGAGACTTGGTCTGTCCTAAAAACAACCTATGCTCATAAATGGCCCATGCCATATCAACAAGTGCCAGTGTTAATGTCCGAGACTGGAGGTTCCCGTTCATCGACTTTGATGTCTACGGAATTCTCCCAGGGGACCCAAAAGAAGCAGTCTCGGTCAGGAGGCGTTCCCTTCGATTCTATTATGATGCAGCTACTAAAATGCTGTACCGACGCTCCTACGATAGACTTCTCCTTCGATGTTTATCCAACGAAGAAGCAGCCGAAGCCCTTCGAGAAGCTCACGACGGAACCTGCGGGGCCTATCAACCTGGCCCTAAGTTACAGGATCGACTGCGACGCATGGGCTACTACTGGCCAACCATGGCAGCCAACGCTGTTGACTATGCTAAAAAGTGCCATGTGTGCCAGCTTCACGCTGACTTCATCCATACACCGTCAGAACCACTATATCCTACGGTCGCCTCCTGGCCTTTTGAAGCCTGGGGCATGGACATTGTAGGATCGATCACCCTTCCTTCATCAAGGGGACACCGCTTCATCCTATCCATCACCGACTACTTCTCCAAATGGGCAGAAGCAGTTCCACTGGCAGAAGTAAAGAGCACCAGGGTGGTCAGCTTTATCAAGCACCATGTCATCTACCGTTCCGGGGTACCTCGGAGGATTATCCACGATAACGGTCCTCAGTTCATCAGCCATGTTTTCAGCAGATTCTGTGACAAGAATCGCATTCAAAGCGTGGCATCAACCGCATACAATCCGACAGCAAATGGATTGGCCGAGGCATTCAACAAGACTATCGTCAGACTACTCAAAAAGGTTGTGTCATCCAACAAACACGACTGGGACGAAAAGCTCGGCGAATGCCTTTGGGCCTACCGTACAACGGTACGGACCCCGACGGGCAACACACCATTCTCTCTGGTCTACGGGAGCGAAGCGGTACTACCTCTCGAGATCCAGATACCCTCATTCCGTGTAGCGATCACAAATCAACTAATAGAGGAAGACAATCAACGTCGTCGTCTGCAAGAATTGGAGGCATTTGACGAAAAATGTCTCCTAGCTCGACAGCGTATCGAACTCTATCAAGCCCGTATATCACAGGCTTTCAACAAGAAGGTCAAGCAGAGGACTTTCCAAGTAGGCGACCTGATTCTGGCAGTCAGGAGGCCGATGGTGTTGACTCTCAAGACACCAGGAAAGTTCGAGCCCAAGTGGGAGGGGCCTTTCATCATAGAGACGGTATACTCAAACGGTGCTTACCGCCTCGCCAAACCCAATGGGGACTTGTTCATGATGCCCATCAATGGCAAGTTCCTAAAGAAGTACTACTCTTGACATCCTTCAGACATGTACTTCTATCTTCATCCAATAAGGGAGTTTGTGGACCCAATCATCGGGGCTTACGTACAATTCCCTTCCACAAAATCTTACGCTTTCGGAACCCAGTTGTTCCGTAGCGTTCTATCTCCAGTAGAAGGACAACCACGTCCACATTACCTCTGAGTTGCTCCTCTACGCCTTACAAAGCGAAATCTTACGCCCCGTAAGACTACGCTACCAATCATGTTTACCACGTCCACATTACCTCTGAGTAAGCATCCCGTACAGACAACTCCTGCGTTGTCGTACATTGATCGCAGAACTTCCACGTCCATATTACCTCTGAGTAGTTCCGTATATCCCTCTTGAGTCACTCCTACTATGTCCATAACACCTCTGAGTAGGAAGATTCCATCATTTGAACCCTATATTTGCCACGTCCACATCACCTCTGAGCAAACATGTCAGGTTCTCTCAAACTTATTATCTGTACCTAACAACCAAGGTACGCAAAAGATAATAGGTCCACACAAATCGTTAAGTTCATGACAGCAAAAATGAACACACCACAAAACTCTTCATTCTTTATTTAAAAGTAAAGAAATACATCCCCAGCAAGAGTTGCAAATTACACAAAATAACAAAAAAAGGAGAGACTATAATCCCTAAGCATCTCCAGGATTGGCTGAAAGCTCTTCAATCCGACGCTTCAAGTCTGCCGCCCGAGTCTCTGTGGTCGCCATGACCCGACGTTCGGCTTCTTGACGCATCAATTCTATGGCCTCAGGAGAAGTATCATCCTCATGCTTCTCGTCCAGCTGTTGCCGCTGCTGGGCCAAGGAAAGAGCCTGGCAGGTAAAAGTCGCTTCCTCCTCCTTATATGCTACATGTTCAGCCTGGACTCGCTCAACATCTAACAAGAGTTGGGCCCGCTGGTCTTCAAAGAGGCGAATCTTGGCATTAACCTCCGCTATACTAGCGTCCAACGTGGCTCGCAACTCCACCTTCTCCTGCGTGGACTGAGATAGCCTCTCCACCGCAGCCTCAGTTTCGGCCACCTCACGTTCCCAGACACCCACGTTGGCCTGATAAAAGGACTCAGTCTCAGCGATCAACTTATCCTTTTCCGCGTCTATCAGGGCGGAGAGATCATTTTGCTGGATACACTGAAAGTCGAAAAGCAGCTGGTCCAACTCGGCCACCAAGGCCTCCAGAATCTCGGCCATATGATCATGGCCCTGGTAGGAACATATCAGACTAATATGAGGGAGTGCCAGGGTTTTTGCCGTCGCAAAACTCCCATTGGCATCCATCACTGCCGATACGCCCTTCTGTAGCATCTTATACACCATCTCAATAATAAACTTCACATACTCATCTGCATCCGCCAGCACTTGTGGCGTCATAGCAGGAGTTAGAGGAGCTGCTCTAGACGGCGGACCAGAAGAAGGCCCGCCGGCTTCAATCTGTGAGGCTGAAACCTCGGCATCAACGGACCCTTCCTCAACAGGGGCTTGAATTTTGCTACTAGCCCGAGGAGCCAAAAGAACAGGAGGAGCCGAGAGAGGCGTCGATATCGTACCCCAAGTAGAAGGAGCAACAGAGTGTTCCAGCAAACCCTTAGCCTTCTCAAGCTCGGAGGGACCACCGGCGTCAGGGGCTACCTCATCCGTCCCCAACACACTATCAGCAGGCCGTACGGGATATTCCCCCTCCGACAAAGCAGCGAGATCAGAACTTGTTTCCTGACTCGGCTCCCTAGGAGTCAGGATCGGCGGACGAGCCTCATTTTTGTCATCAAATCCATCCGCGGGGATAGAATCTGTCGCTACCTTCCGGTCGGCAGCCACAGCAGCCTCCGCTGCTGAGTCTGGGGTAGGGCTCGGCAACGCTGCAGCCGACCTCCCCTCATCATGACAAGGAGGGGAATCAGCCCTCTCCCCTGTTTCGATCATGTCTGTTGCTCCCGCAACAGGCTCACTCATCTCTGGAGGAACGTCATCTGAAGACGACGAACTCCACTCCACTTCCTCATCCGTAAGCCCCTTATCTGCTGGGTCCTCAATGTCAAAGGCCCCCACGGCAGCTTGAACCCTCCCGGGAACTGCTTCAACGTCAGCTTCCCTTCCAACGTAGTTTGGAGATACTAAAATCTCCACAGGAACGACATCGTCCGGATTCTCCTCCATAGGAGACATCACAATCGGAGGAATACGCTCATCAGATGAGCCCGCCACCTCCTTTGGTCTGCTGGCACCCGATTTTGGAGTTTGGGGTCTCCATTTCAGCGGCTCCTACAAAAAAGAAAGTATGTCACAAAAATAGTGGAAGTAACCAGACTATGTGGGACACATTACCTCCACAGGAGCTGAGTCTGTTGACACTGCCGGTGACAATGCCTTCTTCTGTCGCTTCGGCGTAGAAGATCCAGCCTCTGTATCAGCACGTCTCTTCGGCTGATCGGCCGAGGGCTCTGCCCTACCCCCCGTGGATACGGTAGGGGTACCTCGATAACCAGCCTTTGGCGGATGGTACGACCGAGCCTTCGCCAACAGATTCCCAGTTGCTTCTAACTTGGTGCCGACAATAAAACTGGTCTCCCGATCATATCCAGGAGGCACGGCGTTCATGGCACAGTAAAATTTGGTGGCCGAGAAAAGAATCGGCGGCCGCAGATTCTGAACAGGCAGCGTAAAACGAGCTTCAGTGCATCCAGCATTGTAGTAATGCCAAGCTCGTGCACCGTCCAGCAAACTTCCAGTATACCCCAGGTTAATACTGGGGTTCTCCAACATCAGCTGAGCATAGCCGAATTATCGTACAAAACGGCTAGGCAAGTATGGTTCCAGGTAACACTGGTTTCTATTTCGATATACCAGATGGGACGGCCGAATGCTTTGCAACCAGCAGAATCCCCATGCAGGCAGAGTGGTGGCATCTTCACCCGAATCCGTTAAGTCTTCATTGGCCTCAAAACCCAAGAAGACGGGACCAACCTTGGTGATCACCCACCCCTGAAGGTGGGATAAAACTTTTCTGCAAACAGGAACACCAGTATGTAACCAGCTCCTCTGGCGAAAACGGCGTAGGAATGCATCTCCGGCTCTGTGGTCTTCTTCCGAGCCCGGGCTCATCATGTTGGGATGGTGCAAAATTAACCACCCCATCAAGTAATGAAACGGCAGTTTGGCATGGGGAAAGTTGTCATTCCTACCTCGTTTACCTCGTTCATGAACGACATTTCCCGTAAATTCTCGTAAACCCTGCAGCAGGTTACACACCATTACAGGGAGTAGAGCCAGGCGACGACTAAAAGCCAACTTCACAGCTGGCAGGATAAGGTTCCGGGTCACTCTCTCCACAGAGCCTGATCCGCCCGAAAAGACGTAATCCCGGAGCCAAATCATCAGATAAGCAGCCAACACTGCTTTGGACGACATCCGATGAGTAAGGTGCCAGAAGCAGATATAGGAACGCTCATCCGACACCCGGTCCTCATTTTCCGAGGGATTCTTCTCATTTAGCCTGCTCATTTCAGAGAGCACCTCTCTACTGGAAAGCGCTGGCGGAGTTATAAACTGAGAGGGATCTTCCTTGTCTTGCTTAAAGACATAATCTCTCCAAGCAGTCACATGAGGCTGTGACCCGCCCTTTTCTCTCTTCTACATATAATAATGATGACTCGCCATTTCCTTAAAGACGGCCATCATCTCCTCCGTTTTGTCCTCCAGGACTTGGAACTCCTCGTTGGTCGGGAAGTATTCCTCATAAGGTTCTGATCCCCAAGTGTCACGCCCCAGAACCAGAATACTGGAGAGCGGGGGCAGACATAGCCAGCTACTTATATTGAAATGGATTCCATCTCGCTATACGGTCACGGCTGTCTAGATACATGAGGGTTTACTACAAGCCAACAGTCTCCTATGGTCATGAACAAGCCTAGTGTCTCAATCACAAGCAAGTAAGTAAATGTTACAAGATGTATGATCATTAAATATACAATAATAAGGCGTCCCAAATATTACATATTCAGCTGATCATGAAGCTAGTCGTTACAAAATGTGAGGACTAGCAAGAGTTTAGTAATACATGATCAACCCTAGGATCTGTCAATCATGTTACAGCCCGTAGGCAGACAGTAAGTAAAGTGCAATCGAGCTAAACAGGTTCTCGTCGGCTAAACGCCTCAAAAGAATATTTTTATAATAAAGTGGGAGATCAAAAATAAACCCACTCGTTGCCAGGGTTCCGTCTAGTGGCCACCATCTGGCTGGAAAGTCGGTAGATCCTCTGGAGCTGCTCCGAAATCTGGCCACACAAAACCAGCTGGGTCAGACCCCAGAAAGAGCAAGTGCCACAAGGGAGGCTTCACTTAGGAACTAAAACCAGCAATCAGCACAAGAGTATAAAATAAGTTAAAACTGGAATTAAAGAAAATACATCAGGATGATATACGACGAGATAACCATGGAACTATTCAGATAACCAGGTTACAACCCGTAAACCAAACAAGGACCGGGGTTGTAACCCTTCGTCTGAACAGAGCTTGGAATTCTCACCATTTATCAGTAAAATAAACACAAGCATTCTGGTCATTCAATAATCTGGAACAGGATCAGGGCAAGACTAGACTGGTTAGACTCCACCCAATTATTTTACGGCCAAGCAAGAATTACGGCTTGATACTTTAACTAACTAGGGTTATCACAGGCCTAGTTACTAACAAGATGCAGTGAGATTATTCCACAGCCACAAGCCCTACAGACCATCCAGGTTACCCAGGTCGAAATTAGGGGTTGAATTCAGGTGGGTACACCGTCCAGGAAACGCATGTACCCTTAAGTAGCTTGAAAGGTGCAACACATGACAGTGTGCTGGAAATGTGCCCTACTCGACGGCAGGCTACAGATCCCAGGCGCGCCCAGGTAACGGGATTGCCTGTAGCTGGGAAATCTTTTCATGACTAATGTGTTAATCTAGTTATTAACCTTAGTCCATTTCAATAGGTACTCCTGACCGTGGTACTCAGGAGTCCCTCCCTAGACATGATGCAAGACAGGACTGGTTTATTTGTACAAGCACAATCGCCCACGGTGTCCATGTTATTATACAGGTCATGTCATGTCAGGTAGCCGTCGCAACAGCTTCTCAAGATATATCATGTCAGGTTATCATGTCAAGTGTACTTGTCAGGAGTGCGCCACGGCGGGCCACTATCAGGTCATATCAGGTTGGTCATATCAGGAGTGCACCACTACGGGTCACTGTCAGGTCGTGCTCAATTATCAGTTCCAAACATATCAAATGAATTCATGATTTTCAATATTCAGGGCTATAGAAGAGCCATACGGCTAAGACAAGGGGCGCATGCGGTCAGGAAGATAGGAAACTCATGCGGCTGGGGGAATGGGTCTTATGTGGCTAGCAGGCCAATCAGGTACATGCGGCCGGGGGGGAAAGTGTGGTTCCATGCGGCTCGAAAAGAAGCAACCCATGCGGCTGCGGGGGAGGGAAACCATATGCGGCTCAGAAGGGAAGTGTACTCATACGGCTGCGGGGAGTAATGCCTATGCGGCTGGGAGCAAGTGTACGTATGCGGCTCGCGAGTGTTGAGTTCATGCGGCTCAGGGTGAAGTCCTCATGCGGCTGGGTCAAGCAAGTCTCATGCGGCCAGCAGGAATGGCGCATGCGGCTGCAGAGTTCAGAACTTATGCGGCTGGGAATTGAGCGAGTTATGCGGCTAAGTGAGTCCGACTCTCATGCGGCTCAAGAACTTCCAGTCATGCGGCTGGATAGAACACTTGCCGCGTGAATATTCATGCGGTCAAGTCAAGCACTGTTCATCTTCTCCAAAATTTCAGAGAAGAAGAACACCATGAGAGCCAAGTCCTCAAGCTCCATAACTCCATCATCCGGAGCCTAAATCCGAACTTCCATAGGTCAAAATGGGGTAGAACAAAATTCTCTACAACATGGAACCATCAAAACTCGAAAATAACAAGATTTAGTAGATCAAAACCCAAGAAATCCGAAAATAATGCAAACTTAGATCTACAAGAATCTAGCCATAGAAATTAGAAAAGCCAAGTACTAAAGTGTTTTATAATGTAGTAAAGAAGAGAATGGAGCAATAAAATCAGAGTTCCTCCATAAAGCAAGTTGCACTTGTCTAGACCTCTCTCTTCTCTCTCTGGTAGGTAGGGAAGTAAATGAGGAAGAAGAAGATGAGATTAATGAAGAGAGAGAAAAGAATGGGCTAATAAATACAATGGTGGTGGTAGGTAGGGGTTCACATTGGTTCATATTGAACCAAAAACCAAGCCAAGCCGAACCAACCAACCCGAACCAGGAATAGACCAAGCCAAGAAGGAAATACCAAGCCAGGAAATCATGCAATAAAATACGTACACGTATTCCAAGAATACGTGATACGAACCACAGGCATTACACCAAGGGAGCCTTGACACCTCGTACATTTTATGAAGTGGGAGTCCCAGTTCTCCCACCGGAGTGAAGAAAGTCCCGGTCTGGGTGTTAAACATCTCCAGAAGCATGAGGAACATTTGCTTGTTGATCTCGATGCCTGCCTGGGTAGCACGGATTACGGCAGTCAGCCCAATCTCTCGAAGTTCGGTTCGAAACTGTGTCAGAACCCAGAGCGTCAGCTTGTCCCACTTGGAAACATAGTGACACCAACCCTCTGCCCGAAATTCACCTTGCGGGTATGACTGCTTCAACAATAGCATACGATTTACAAAAATCAAAGCGCCAAAAGCAAATGTGTTGATAGGGACGTAACTGTAAATGCTCCCAGGACGCAGAGTCCGCCAAGTGAAAGAAGGCCCAGCCCGTACGGTGGCCAAAGTATCCCTCTGATCGGAGGTAGCGTCGATCATGATGGTGCCTGCCACCGCTCCCACCTGAGACGGGATTAGCTCCCAAGACATCCTCCTATTGGTAGCAAGGCGACAGAAAGCCGTCAAAGGCCATTGACGCTCAAGTTGCTTAACAGTCATGTGCACCCCTCTTGCTGTAAAGAACCAATCTTCCTTGATCTTTAACACCTTTGCTTCAATAGAAGTAAGGCGGTCCCCAAACAGGAACTCAGGCTTCAAAAAAGTCACATTATCAGAAGCGACAGATTTCAAAACGCCACGCTCCATCATCCGTTGGAGGAACCCATACTGTTGTTCCCGGATATGAGTCATTCTTTCGGGAGGCTGATCCAGCATAATGGCAGCTTGGGCAGGGTTTATCACCTCTTCATTATAATCCACTCCCATCTGACAGAGGGCAGCGTCCAGAAGCACTTCATTCAAGAGCGGGACAGTCATCGACACTGGTGGTCAACAAAAGAAGGCAAAGATTCAGATAATAAAAGAATCTGTGCCACGTTCCCATCAGAAGCGCATACCCTGAACCAAGCCTCAGGCGCATCTGAAAAGAAGCTTCGGCACATCATCAGGGTCTAAACACATGCGCGTCAGCAGTGGAGCCTCGGCGCATCATCAGGGTCTAAACCCGTGCGCGTCAGCAGTGGAGCCTCGGTGCATCATCAGGGTCTAAACCCATGCGCGTTAGCAGTGGAGCCTCGGCGCATCATCAGGGTCTAAACCCATGTGCGTCAGCAGTGAAGCTTCGGTACATCATCAGGGTTTAAACCCATGCACGTCGACAAAAAAACTTAAAATGGTACAGAAAGATATGGTAAAGAATGATGAAACCCACCAATCACCGCCGGCCGAACGTCGACGGGCGTCCGGGGGACATCATCCGCGGCAGCCTCTACAGGCTCTTTCTTTTTGCCTCGTCCTCGGTCAGCACCGCCACGAGAAGTCTTGGGAGCCATTTCGTAAAAGAAGAAAGTTAGAGTTTTTTTTCAAAAGAAGAACTCTAAAAGAGAAAGCAAAGAAAGGAAGAACTCTCTCTCTCTCCATCAGATGCCTATTTATAGGCTTAGTCGCACGCGTGAACCGATGAAGTGTGACCTCAGCTGCCACCTCGGGTTCTGTGAGGAGATAACTACAAATAAATCCAAAAAGATCATCATTAATCTTCTTGGTTATCGAAGCATTATCATTTGCATTAACTGAGAGGAGCATGTGCCCCATCACTGATGCGCGGAGTATCCATGGGCCCGAACAGTCATGCGCCCCGACCACCATGCTTCTTATTCAAAGTATTCCAAAACTTGACAAAAAGTTTTAAAAACTTTGAAGGGGGTCTTGTAGAAGCATGGAATTTCAGGACCAGAAATCCTATGCGCCAAACATTACATGTGCCAGGGAGCTCAGATGAAGTACTTGGCACAGCAAATAGCAAAAGCATAGACATTAAAAGAAGATTTTTATATAAAAGTCTATTACATGTCTAAAAAAAAGAGCAGTACAAAGGAGAATTTCTACAAAGAAAAGATCCTAAGTCTACAGCTAGGTGCAGCAACCACCCTGCGCTCTCAAATAGGCGCATCTTGCCATGCGCTCTCAGCCAGACGCATCCCTTCAGCAACTCAGTTATGTGCATCCTCAGTTATGTGCATCCCTTCAGCGGCTCAGTTATGTGCATCCCTTCAGTAGCTCAGTTATGTGCCGTCCTTTCAGTCAGGCGCATCATGAAGTCTCAGCATATGCACCATCAAATGCTTCGACTAATGAAGCATTTATTGAGCATAACAAGGGTGGACAATCAACCCTCTAGCTGGAGGAAGAGCTCTCCAAACCAAGGAAGAGGAGAGCACCGCAAACGACCTGCGGCTAAAGGAGCAGCTTTTAACCCAATCAGAATGGGCAACACCCACTCTAGCAGGAGGAGGAGCTCTTTCAAAGCCCAAGGAAGATGATCGGAGCACCGCAATTTTGATCTACAGTTCTTCTAGCATAATGGAGACGAGGCTCGAGCATCCCGATCTTTGGATGCAACAGGCACCTTCCGCCTGCCTCAGAAGCCCTCAACTCCGACTTTTGGATGTAACAGTCACCTTCAAGTGCATCAATGAAGATAATGCGTCGCATCTTCACCCTCGGGGGCATCTCGTCAACAAAATGTCCTCGAGCAAACAAGTTCATTTCGGGAGGACGTGAGAGAACGAGAAGCAAACTCTTTCCATGCCACTATTTATAGGCCGGGCAAATCAAACACATGCGCAAAGTGGCTGGCTCTCCGAATCCCATGCAATAAATTTGTATTAAATAGGTGATGAACCTGACGCTTCAAATTCGGCCAAGAAACGGCTATTTAAGGCACTCGAAGAACGTAACAGTCGGACCAATAAAGACGTGTCATGCAAAGCGGATGCGCCGGTCAGACCGTACATCATACAGATGCGTCCATCAGCACCAAGCGCCTTATGAGGATGCTCCCCCATGCATCCCCATACGCCTAGTGGAACGCAGATCGATGCTTCCACTCAAAGGCCCATCACCTGTCAAGAACATTAAATGCTGAAGTCTGACAGAGTTGGCAGCACGTCCCCCGAGGACTGAACAGTTGATACCTTTTTCAGAAGACGAAGCGTCGCCGACGTCAGCATCATCATTACTTTCCTCCAGCGGTTACAAGCCACGTGGCCGCCCAACCATTCACATGTGCCCCCGCAGCTATGCGCCCAAATCTCTGTATGCGCCCCAAAAGCCATACGCCTCGAACTTTTCTCTGATCCCTAAAGACAGAAGTCAAGTCACTACTGAAGCCTCGCATGCGCCTCAAAAGTCATGTGCCCAGACTAGTTCGTAACTCCTAAAGGTTACAAGCCAAAGTCTTCTCATGCGCTCAATCCCAGGCGCATCCTATCTGACCACTCTCCACCAAATCTGAGATCTTTGAGCCATGGACCTACGATACGTGTCCTTTGACTCGATTCAGCCTATGAAGGGATGCTAATCACCCAAGATCTCAACAACTGAAAGATCCTCTCTATTGCTACGTGTCAGCTCGGTCGCAGCCCACAAAGGCAACATGAAGGATTTAACTCCTCAATCAGAGCGCATCACCCATGTGCCTCCATCAGCAATCACCACGTGGCGTTCCCATGACCAAACGCATCCGACATATGCGCACATGAGCAGCTAGCCTGCAAGCTATAAATAGAGGGATCATTTCCTTCTTCCACATCTACGAACCTACGGAGAGACATACACAGAGACAGACCTACGAATACACACAGAGAGGCAGATACATACACTCAACGTCTTCTTCCTCTCCGTAAGCTCCGGCACCCAGAGCAACTCAGACCTTCAGAGAACCGAGAACCGTCGTCAGATCGTCAACGGAGTCAATGCATTACCACTCGCTCCATCGGTATAAGGGACCCAGATAAACAAAAGTGTACTCCTAGGACTACGTCTAAGTCCTACATTGTAATACTATTTTGTTTGTAATTGAAATTTGCAATCAAAAGATTTTAATGACAAACAAGCTGGCGACTCTGTTGGGGACCTCTTTCTCCTCCACCGAGAAAGCTGTGTCGCAATCCGACGACGTGAAGGTGGGCTCCTCCCACAAGACGCTGGTCGTACGCCTCAATCAACAGGCATATGAGGAGTTCATCTCTGAAGGCAGTATGAGTCCTTCGAAGTGGCTACCAAAGCCGAAGAAGACTCGCCAGGTCTGGGTGCACAAGGTCGACGCCTCTGGCACCATCACCGAAGGAGATGCGTCAATGCAGCCTGCCCTTCCTGCTGACGTCCTCAGCAGCCAAGATGCGCACACCGCTGCAGTGTATCTCTCGGGGAAACGTACGGCTGACCATATTCCCCAGCCATCTCCCTTTCAGGCGAGGAAGATGCGTCGATGGAGCAGGGGCGCAGCCAATGCCTCGTGCATCACCTCTGATGTACCACAAAAGGTCTCTGTCTTTGACAGACTCATTCGCTGTAGTGGCGAAGAGAATTTGGACTCTGAGTACTATGTACCCCAGCGGGCTGGTACGAACAAGTCTAAGGCAGTACGGGCTATGCGCCTCAAACGTGCTATGCCGGCAGCAAACTAGAAGCATGCGCTCACAATCATGCACGCTGCTGATAGTAAGCTGTATAAGGTCGAATCGGGTGCTTCTGCGCCAGAAATGAGTCGACCTTCAAAGTCCTTGTCTCACTTGGGCGCATCTGTTGCGTTCGAAACCAAGTCGAGCAAGGCAAACCCTGTGGTCTTGAACTCCCGTGCCTCTACTGGTTGTGCGTCTGAGGTTCATTCAAGTCACTGTAAATATTGTTCCCCCACTACTGATCTGAGCGCCTATTTGGTGTTGGATCAGTGGGCGCAACATTCACTTGACCATCCTGGCGCTTGGTCTTGCCATGCGCCTGATTGGGGTGCGAAGGTGGTACTCTCCTCCAACGATCTGTGTAACGTGATCACTCATAAATGTCGATCAGAACAGTCGATTGACAAGCACAATGCGCCCCTCACAGGGCACACCTATGCTGTAGTCACCATCAACTGTTGTTACAAAACAGCAGTCCCACCACCAAGGCAGTCGGTGTTCCAGCGGCTGCAATCATCAACACCCCTTCGACGTCGCCTCAGGAAGAAGGTGTTAATAAAAGAGGAGCCAGAACTAAAGGTTGCTTCATACAACGTAATCTCTAACTCCTCGTCAATCCGAAAGGCGACTGGCAATTCCTCGTCCTCGTCCAAGAGCCAGCCGAGGAAAACCAAGACAACTGTCCTATCCTCTGGAGTGTATGAAGGCACTCGGGGGAGAAAGAAGATCCTGGAGGAAGCTGGGGGTAGTCAAGCCCTTGTTGATCCTCCTTCTGAAGATAAAGATATCCTCCAGAGCACAGCTGGGGTGGATCTTCATCCTGGGGACAAAATCAGCCTCCCGAGCACAGCTGGGGGTATTCTAGCCCCTGTACCTCGAAGATGAAGAAGTCCTCTAAGACAGAACTGGGGGTAATCAGGCCCTTGCGGATACTTCTCCCGAAGACGAGGGTGTCCTCCAGAACGTAGCTGAGGGTAGCCAGGACGAAGCTCCAGGAGAGACAACTCCCCTACGGGAGAGTGAGGCCGAGAGTGAAGCCTCAACCGATCCATCCGACTCCAGCCGTGTCATGACAGTCTACATGACTGGGGGTAATACCGAGCCAGATGCGCCGCCAGCAGACCTCGTCCAGTGCATGGATACCCTGGAGGTAGGACTCAAAACCCTCTTTGTCTCCATACAAACACTGACTTAAGCAGTATTTGAAATACGGTCCGCTTTGGCCCGAGCGCCTTCTACCGGTCCTGACCCAGGGGCCAATGGAGAATCAAGTGTACCCCTTCAATGGGTATCCTTGGATACAGATCATCGCGAAGCACCACGGACGTCGGAGCCTTCAAATGCTCAACTCCAGGCGGTACCATCTTTTCCGACTCCCAGCTCCACGGAAGACGTGGTCGAAATGATCAGGGACTTGTGCGAGTGCTTTGAGTCCAAGAATACACAGAAGGAGCGCCAAAAGATGGGGATCCCCTAGCCATATCCCCTCGAATGGAACAAAGTGGTTTATCCTCCTAAGTATAAACCACAAACATTGACGCTATACGACGGGAAGGACTCTCCGCGTCGCTATCTGACGTACTTCCAGTCTCAAACGGGACATCTCCCGAAGGAGGACGCCCTACTCACCAGCATATTTGTTAGGGCACTGAAGGAAGTGGCGTACGACTGGTACTGCAGTTTCCCCGATAACTCCATATCTTCCTTCGACGACTTGACGCATCTCTTCCTCTACCGTTTCTATGACGGCGGAAAGGACATGATAATGGCGTCCCTCATAGAGATACGTCAGAAGGAGAAGGAAACAGTTCGAGTATTCATCGAACGCTTTTGACAGGCCTGCTTCAGACTGCCCCCGGGCATGCTAGAATATGCACTCTTCTCCTCTTGCAGCATGAACATGCTGTCTGTGATCAAACTCTGGCTCAACTCTACTCCTTCTCCCGACTGGAGTTCCTTGATCATCGAAGCCGAAGCAGCAGAAAAGAAGGCGTCCAATGCTCGCCTTCTGGGAGTTAGTTTCCCTGCCTTTGAGGACAAGGGGAAACGGCCTACAGCCAACAACCCTGGATGAGAGACGAAGGAGAAACAGGCGTTGACTGTCAATGCCTCCAAAGGTGCATCAGCACCTACCCAGAAGCCTCCACTTGCACCAAGGCCAAAGGAGGTTTATTCTTTCAATGATGAAGACACCCTGCAACTCTTCGAGATACTGAAGCAAGGTGACAAGATCAAGTTGCCTAACCCGAAGCGTCACGACGAGGTTGGGAAAGTGGACAATTTGAGGTATTGTCACTACTATCGGTTTGTTGGACATCCAACTAAGGACTGCTACGTCCTCAAAAACTACATCGAGCGCAAGATCAATACGGATGTTATCTCCGTCGACTACGAGGAGAAAACGGTCTCGGCCAACCTAGTGTCACTCCAATTTGGCACCTTGTCGCCAACCACAACACAAGATGGCGTCGTCCCTATCCCTAAGGCGACAATGGAGGTGGTCAATCTACCACCTACTCGTGACAATGTGAGTGGACTCATCCCACTCACCACATCCCGGGGAGAGGTCTTATGGGTTCATCCTGATCTCGTCTTCGAGATTACTCAACCGGGGGTATACTCTGCCTCCAAAACTAAGGGCAGGAAGATCAAGTCTTGCCGCATGGTATCTTCCTCTGCGGAAGAGGCACTTCCTGTACAGACACGTTCACATCAGAATGCCCAACCTGATGAAGCTGCCGTCGAGGTGGTGCCTCCTTGCACCGTCCCTGCTGCCCAGGAAGAGGGCTCATCTAGGCCTCCAACAGCCAATAAGAAGAAGCATGTAGAGGCCCGTTTCGACAAGCCTCTGCGAAAGGAGAATGCTTCGGGGCTAGCCAAGCCCTACAACTTTGATATACTGGCACAACTTGCCAGTACTCCTGCCCGCCTATCTCTGTTTGAGCTCCTTCGTCTTTCCAAGGACACTCGTGAAGCTCTCTGTGAAGCCCTGAAGGATGCTGAGTCCTTCATCAGTCAGGTCAAGCAGCCTGAGGATACTCCGACTATGTGTACGCACTGTTATTGTGCGGATGAAGTTATCCCCAACATAACCTTCACCCAACAAGACATGCTGCTCAAACACAACCGACACAACAGGCCACTGTATTATACAGGGTATGTAGGTTCCGTCAAGGTGAAGCGAATTCAGATCGATCCGGGGCCTTCCCTCCGCATCATCCCGAAGACACTGCTCTCAACACTGGGGATCCCAATATACCGACTGGCGCCTTCCAACACAACAATCAGTGGCTTCAATGCAAGCAAAAGCGAGCCGCTGGGCAAAATACGGCTGAAGTGTCATATTGGTAACCTCAGAACCGAGGTGACTTGCTATGTCGTGGACACTGACGTCAACTACAACCTCCTACTGGGTCGTCCGTGGCTGCATGAGTACATGGTGGTGCTATCTACACTCCACCAATGTATGAAGTACGTGTCCACCAACGACATCATCCGGACGGAGTTCACAGACATTGACCCTTTCAAAGGGGTCGAAGCCTACTTCACTGACGCTACCCTATACAAGTCACTCGGCGAAGGGGAAGCCAACGACGCTGATAATGAAACAGAAACAGTGATAGAGCCGGACATGGAGCCAGAGATGATTCCCGACGCTCCTTTGAAAATTTGACTCAAAGGGAAACCGCCTCAGATGCTGCCTCCCATGGCCATCAAGCTACCTGGAAGAGCACCAACTTCTCTAGGTAGAACACCTACTGAAGCTCCCTTGAAGATACGGCTCAAGGGAAAGCCGTCTCAAACATCGGCTCCCCTTGTGGCAAAACTACAAGGGAAGGCACCAACCACTGAAGGCGCAGTTGAGGCACCTCTGAAAGTGCATCTTAAAGGCAAGCCTTCGCAATCATCCGTCTCATCCAAGTTGCCAGAGAAGGCCCACATAGCCCTCTCGGACCCCAAGATCAAAGCTGCGGTGGACTCTTCCGATCCAACCCCAGTACTCACAGATGAAGAGCTAGGGGAATACATATCTGCTGATGTAGATGCACCCTCTCTGGATAATGTAATCCCGCGGGACAAAATCTCGTGTTTCATCAATAATAGAGTGTCTTTTAATTATTCTAGTCTTCCATATTAGAATGTCATGTATGCATTAGATAATGCTCTACGGTCGTTGCAAACACAAATAACGACCGTCCATCATGTAAATCGAGTAGTCCCGTCCTAAGGGGTCTGTTTTGTAGTCCTACCGCAGAATCGAGACGAAGAATCCATTATCTTTGGCAAAGTCGAGCGTCATCAAGACCTCCCACCACTCGAGCAAGAACCAAATACCAGCAGAATACAAGTCTATCGGTACACGGACAAGGCAAAGTACCTCATCCAAAAGATGGGGTACGATCTAAAAAGCAACAAAGGCCTGAACTATGGCAAGGGTCGACGTCTTCATCTCCAGCTACCAACACCTAAAGGAAAGTTGTAGGACTACTATCATCGAACTCGACGGGGGGTGGGCTATGTCACGCCGCCGTCAACTCCAGAGAGTTCGAAGGCAGAAGAAGTAGAACATTCTCATTCATCCGAAGTATCAACTTGGGATTTCGATACCAGTATCGAATCAGTCTTCAAGAAAGTGCTATCAGCCAATATGACATATGCACAATCTCAAGAAGATGAAGACGAAGACAAAATGCCAGAATTCTTTGAGAAAGAACCTTGGGCTCAATGCCTAGGAGCTCAGTGGCAGTCTCGTTTTGAATTACGCGAACCCCCTACCGAAGACGAAGTCGAGCAGATCGACCTTGGGGATGGATCTTCTTCCAAACCCATCTTCATAAGCAAAAGCCTAAAAGGAGAAGACCGGGAATCTTTGGTCCAATTGGCTAAAGATTATATCGACGTCTTCGCCTGGAGCTATAAAGACATGCCGAGACTTGATCCTCAGATCGGGATGCATAGGCTCAACATCTTACCTGATGCCAAGCCTATAAAGCAACAACAGCGACATTTTCGTCCTAACATCATGAACGCTATCGATCAGGAAGTAGACAAACTCCTGACCAGCGGATTTATTCGTAAAGAACAACACCCAGATTGGGTGGCCAACGTCGTCCCAGTCACCAAGAAGAATGGGAAGATACGAGTCTGTATCGACTTCAGGGATCTCAACACTGCTTGCCCGAAGGACGAATTCTCGCTTCCAATCACCGACGTGATGATTGACAACACATGTGGCTTCGAATGCATGTCTTTCATGGACGGCTATTCGGGCTACAACCAGATCAAGATGTTACCCGATGACGCAAAACACACGTCATTCAGGACTCCGAAGGGGGTTTTCTGCTATACAGTGATGCCCTTCGGCTTGAAGAGCACAGGTGCGACATACCAACGAGCTATAAGCACCATCTTTCGTCAGCATCTTTGCAAGACAGTCGAATGCTATGTTGATGACATCGCAGTCAAGAGCCGTCTCAAAGGAGATCACCTACAAGACCTTAAGACAGTCTTCAATCTCATGTGAGCGTATCAACTCAAGATGAACCCCGCTAAATCCTTCCTAGGGGTTTCTAGCAAAAAGTTCTTGGGCTTCATTATCACGACGAAAGGCATTCATGTCGATCCCGAGAAGACCAAAGCCATCCTTGATATGGACCCTCCGAAGAACCTCCGAGAACTTTGAGGCCTGCAGGGGCGTCTGGCATACATCCGGAGGTTTATAGCAAACCTTTTCGGAAAATGTTAACCCTTCACCCAGCTTATGAAGAAGGGAGTCTCTTACGTCTGGATAGAGAAATGCCAAAAAGCTTTCGACGATATCAAGGCTTACTTGACGAGCCCGCTAGTCCTGGTGGCACCCGTCGTCGGTAAACCATTTCTCCTCTACATCCGTGCCATGGATCATTCCCTCGGTGCTCTGCTGGCTCAGAACAGCGATGCAAGCTATGAGCAAGCTAACTACTACCTCAGTAGAATACTGATCGGGGCCGAACACCGATACAACTCTATTGAAAAAGAGTGTTTGGCTTTGGTATTTGCCATCCAGAAGACTCGCCATTATGTCTCGGGCCAGACAATTCATGTCATCTCCCGAGTCAATCCACTCAGAGTTCTCATGACGAAGCCAGGGTCATTGAACTCCCCGCTAGCTACATGGGCAATCCTGCTAACGTCATACAACTTGGTATTCGTTCCACAAAAAGCTATCAAGGGTCAGACTTTGGCCAACTTTTTAGCTGCACACCCCATCCCAGAGTCCTCCAGACTCTATGAAGACATCCCGGACGAGGTCCAAGAATCAAATGTCACCGAAGAAAGCTTCGTCTTGCGGATGTTTTTTGATGGCGCATCAAGAACAGTCCCCAAAGGCCAAATCATCGCAGGAGTGGGGGTAGCATTAGTCTCCTCCGATCAGCTGGTCATCCAACGTGCCTACTACATTTCGAAGCCGTGCTCCAACAATGCTGCCGAGTACAACGCGCTCATCATGGGACTCCAGCTGGCGCAACAGCTGGGGGTGAATCATCTGGAAGCCTACGGCGACTCAGAACTCGTCATTAACCAGATCAGAGGGTAATACGAAGTTCGCTATGAAGATCTGATTCCTTACCATGAAGTTGTATTGAACATCATTTCAACCTTCACCAAGTTCTTCATCGAATATGTACCTCGTTTATAAAATCTGGAGGCTGACGGTCTGGCTGGCCTCGCAGCCTCATTGGCAGCACCCCTCGGGACTCAACACTACATCACGGTAGTTGGTCGAGACTTGGTCTGTCCTGAAAACAACCTACGCTCATAAATGGCCCATGCCATGTCAATAAGTGCCAGTGTTAATGTCCGAGACTGGAGGTTCCTGTTCATCGACTTTGCTGTCTACTAAATTCTTTCAGAGGACCCGAAAGAAGCCATCTCGGTCAGGAGGCGTTTCCTTTGATTCTATTACGATACAGCTACTAAAATGCTGTACCGACGCTCCTACGATGGACTTCTCGTTCGATGTTTATCCAACGAAGAAGCAGCCGAAGCCCTTCGAGAAGCTCACGACGGAACCTGCGGGGCCCATCAACCTGGCCCTAAGTTACAGGATCGACTGCGATGCATGGGCTACTACTGGCCAACCATGGTAGCCGATGCTGTCGACTATGCTAAAAAGTGCCATGTGTGCCAGCTTCATGCTGACTTCATCCATACACCGTCAGAACCACTACATCCTACGGTCGCCTCCTGGCCCTTTGAAGCCTGGGGCATGGACATTGTAGGACCGATCACCCCTCCTTCATCAAGGGGACACCGCTTCATCCTAGCCATCACCGACTACTTCTCCAAATGGGCAGAAGCAGTTCCACTGCAGAAGTGAAGAGCTCCAGGGTGGTCAGCTTTATCAAGCACCATGTCATCTACCGTTTCGGGGTACCTCGGAGGATTATCCATGATAACGGTCCTCAGTTCATCAGCCATGTTTTCAGCAGATTCTGTGACAAGAATCGCATTCAAAATGTGGCATCAATCGCCTACAATCCGGCAGCAAATGGATTGGCCGAGGCATTCAACAAGCCTATCGTCAGGCTAATCAAAAAGGTCGTATCATCCAACAAACGTGACTGGGACGAAAAGCTCAGCGAATGCCTTTGGGCCTACCGCACAACGGTACGGACCTCGACGGGCAATACACCATTCTCTCTGGTCTACGGGAGCGAAGCGGTACTGCCTCTCGAGATCTAGATACCCCCACTCCGTGTAGCGATCACAAATCAACTAACAGAGGAAGACAATCAACATCGCCGTCTGCGAGAATTGGAGGTACTTGACGAAAAATGTCTCCTAGCTCGACAGCGCATCGAACTCTATCAAGCCCGTATATCACAGGCTTTCAACAAGAAGGTCAAGCAGAGGACTTTCCAAGTAGGCGACCTGGTTCTGGCAGTCAGGAGGCCGATGGTGTTGACTCACAAGACACCAGGAAAGTTCGAGCCCAAGTGGAAGGGGTCTTTCATCATAGAGACGGTATACTCAAACGGTGCTTACCGCCTCGCCAAACCCAATGGGGACACGTTCATGATGCCCATCAACGGCAAGTTCCTAAAGAAGTACTACTCTTGACATCATTCAGACATGTACTTCTATCTTAATCTAATAAGGGAGTTTGTGGACCCAATCATCGGGGCTCACGTACAAATTTCTTCCACAAAATCTTACGCTTCCGGAACCCAACTGTTCCGTGGCTTTCTAATCTAGTAGAAGGACAACCACGTCCACATTACCTTTGAGTTGCTCCTCTATGCCCTACAAAATGGAACCTTACGCCCCGTAAGACTACGCTACCTATCATGTTTACCACGTCCATATTACCTCTGAGTAAACATCACGTTCAGACAACCCTTGCGTTGTCGTACATTGATCGCATAACTTCCACGTCCACATTACCTCTGAGTAGTTCCGCGTATCCCTCTTGAGTCACTCCTACCACGTCCATAACACCTCTGAGTAGGAAGATTCCATCATTTGAACCCCATATTTGCCACGTCCACATCACCTCTGAGCAAACATGTCAGGTTCTCTCAAACTTATTATCTATACCTAACAACCAAGGTGCGCAAAAGATAATAGGTCCACGCAAATCGTCAAGTTCATGACAGCAAAAATGAATACACCACAAAACTCTTCATTCTTTATTTAAAAGTAAAGAAATACATCCCCAGCAAGAGTTACAAATTACACAAAATAACAAAAAAAAGGAGAGACTACAATCCCTAAGCATCTCCAGGATTGGCTGAAAGCACTTCGATCCGACGCTTCAAGTCTACCGCCCGAGTCTCTGTGGTCGCCAGGACTCGACGTTCGGCTTCTTGATGCGTCATTTCTATGGCCTCAGGAGAAGTGTCATCCTTATGCTTCTCGTCCAGCTGTTGCCGCTGCTGGGCCAAGGAAAGAGCCTGGCAGGTAAAAGTCGCTTCCTCCTCCTTAGATGCTACATGTTCAGCCTGGACTCGCTCAGCATCTAACAAGAGTTGGGCCCACTGGTCTTCAAGGAGGTGAATCTTGGCATTAACCTCCGCTATACTAGCATCCAATGCGGCTCGCAACTCCACCTTCTCCTGTGTGGACTGAGATAGCCTCTCCACCGTAGCCTCAGTTTCGGCCACATCACGTTCCCAGACACCCACGGTGGCCTGATAAGAGGACTCAGTCTCAGCGATCAACTTCTCCTTTTCTGCGTCTATTAGGACGGAGAGATCATTTCGCTGGATACACTGAAACTCGGAAAGCAGCTGGTCCAACTCGGCCACCGAGGCCTCCAGAATCTCGGCCATATGATCATGGCCCTGGTAGGAACGTATCAGACTAATATGAGGGAGTGCCAGGGTTTTTGCCGTCGCGAAACTCCCATTGGCATCCATCACTGCCGATACGCCCTTCTGTAGCATCTTATACACCGTCTCAATAATAAACTTCACATACTCATCTGCATCCGCCAGCACTTGTGGCGTCATAGCAGGAGTTGGAGGAGCTGCTCTAGACGGCGGACCGGAAGAAGGCCCGCCGGCTTCAATCTGTGAGGCTGAAACCTCGGCATCAACGGACCCTTCCTCAACAGGGGCTTGAATTTTGCTACTAGCCCGAGGAGCCAAAAGAACAGGAGGAGCCGAGAGAGGCGTCGATATCGTACCCCAAGTAGAAGGAGCAACAGAGTGTTCCAGCAAACCCTTACCCTTCTCAAGCTCGGAGGGACCACCGGCGTCAGGGGCTACCTCATCCGTCCCCAACACACTATCAGCAGGCCGTATGGGACATTCTCCCTCCGACAGAGCAGCGAGATCAGCACTTGTTTCCTGACTCGGCTCCCTAGGAGTCAGGATCGGCGGACGAGCCTCATTTTTGTCATCAAATCCCTCCGTGGGGATAGAATCTGTCGCTACCTTCCGGTCGACAGCCACCTCAGCCTCCGCTGCTGAGTCTGGGGTAGGGCTCGGCAACGCTGTAGCCGACCTCCCCTCTTCATGACAAGGAGGGGAATCAGCCCTCTCCTCTATTTCGATCATGTCTGTTGCTTCCGAACAGGCTCACTCATCTCTGGAGGAACGTCATCAGAAGACGACGAACTCCACTCCAATTCCTCATCCGAAAGCCCCTTATCTGCTGGGTCCTCAATGTCAAAGGCCCCCACGATAGCTTAAACCCTCCCGGGAACTGCTTCAACCTCAGCTTCCCTTCCAACGTAGTCTGGAGATACTAAAATCTCTGCAGGAACGACATCGTCCGGATTCTCCTCCATGGAAGACATCACAATCGGAGGAATGCGCTCATCAGATGAGCCCGCCACCTTCTTTGGTCTGCTGGCACCCAATTTTGAAGTTCGGGGTCTCCTTTTCAGCGGCTCCTACAAAAAAGAAAGTATATGTCACAAAAATGGTGGAACTAACCAGACTATGTGGGACTCCTTACCTCCACAGGAGCTGAGTCTGTTGACACTGCCAGTGACAATGCCTTTTTTTGTTGCTTCGGCGCAGAAGAGTCAGCCTCTGTATCAGCACGTCTCTTCGGCTGATCGGCCGAGGGCTCTGCCCGACTCCTCGTGGATACGGCAGGGGTACCTCGATAACCTGCCTCTGGCGGACGGTACCACCGAGCCTTCGCCAACAGATTCCCAGTTGCCTCTAACTGGGTGCCGATAATAAAATTGGTCTCCCGATCATATCCAGGAGGCACGGCATTCAAGGTACGGTAAAATTTGGCGGCCGAGAAAAGAATCGGCGGCCGCAAATTCTGAACAGGCAGCGTAAAATGAGCTTCGGTGCATCCAGTATTGTAGTAATGCCAAGCTCGTGCATCGTCCAGCAAACTTCCAGTATACCCCAGGTTAATACTGGGGTTCTCCAACATCAGCTGAGCATAGCCGAATTATCGTGCAAAACGGCTAGGCAAGTATGGTTCCAGGTAACACTGGTTTCTATTCCGATATACCAGATAGGACGGCCGAATGCTTTGCAACTAACGGAATCCCCATGGAGGCAGAGTGGGGGCATCTTCACCCGAATCCGTTAAGTCTTCGTTGGCCTCAAAACCCAAGAAGACGGGAGCAACCTTGGTGATCTCCCACCCCTGAAGGTGGGATAAAACTTTCTTGCAAACAGGAACACCAGTATGTAACCAGCTCCTCTGGCGAAAACGGCGGAGGAATGCATCTCCGGCTGTGTGGTCTTCTTCCAAGCCCGGGCTCATCACGTTGGGATGGTGCAAAATTAACCACCCTATCAAGTAATGAAACGGCAGTTCGGCACGAAGAAAGTTATCATTCCTACCTCGTTTATGAACCACATTTCCCGTAAATTCTCGTAAATCCCGCAGCAAGTTACACACCATTGCAGGGAGTAGAGCCAGGCGACGACCAAAAACCAACTTCACAGCTGGCAGGATAAGGTTCCGGGTCACTCTCTCCACAAAGGCTGACCCGCCCGAAAAGATGTAATCTCGGAGACAAATCATCAGATAAGCAGCCAACACTGCTTTGGACGACATCCGATGAGTAAGGTGCCAAAAGCAGATATAGAAACGCTCATCCGACACCCGGTCCTCATTTTTCGAGGGATTCTTCTCATTTAGCCTGCTCATTTCAGAGAGCACCTCTCTACTGGAAAGCGATGGTGGAGTTGTAAACTGAGAGGGATCTTCCTTGTCTTGCTTAAAGACATAATCTCTCCAAGCAGTCACATGAGGCTGTGACCCGCCCTTTTCCCTCTTCTGCATATAATAATGATGACTCATCACTTCCTTAAAGACGGCCATCATCTCCTCCGCTTTGTCCCCCAGGACTTGGAACTCCTCGTTGGTCGGGAAGTATTCCTCATAAGGTTCAGATCCCCAAGGGAGCCTTGACACCTCGTACAATTCATAAAGTGCGAGTCCCAGCTCCCCCACCGGAGTGAAAAAAGTCCCGGTCTGAGTGTTAAACATCTCCAGAAGCATGAGGAACATATGTCTGTTGATCTCGATGCCTACCTGGGTAGCACAAATTGCGGCAGTCAGCCCAATCCCTCAAAGTTCGGTTCGAAACTGTGTCAGAACCCAGAGCGTCAGCTTGTCCCACTTGAAAACATAGTGACACCAACCCTCTGCCCAAAATTCACCTTTCGGGTATGACTTCTTCAACAACAGCATACGATTTACAAAAGTCGAAGCGCCAAAAGCAAATGTGTTGATAGGGACATCACTGTAAATGCTTCCAGGACGCAGAGTCTGCCAAGTGAAAGAAGGCCCAGCCCGCACGGTGGCCAAAGTATCCCTCTGATCGGAGGTAGCATCGATCGTGATGGTGTCTGCCACCGCTCCCTCCTGAGATGGGGTTAGCTCCCAAGACATCCTCCTCTTGGTAGCAAGGCGACAGAAAGCCGTCAAAGGCTATTGATGCTCAAGTTGCTTAACAGTCACGTGCACCCCTCTTGCTGTAAAGAACCAATCTTCCTTGATCTTTAACACCTTTGCTTCAATAGAAGTAAGGCGGTCCCCAAACAGGAACTCAGGCTTCGAGAAAGTCACATTATCAGAAGTGGCAGATTTAAAAATGCCACGCTCCATCATCCGTTGGAGGAACCTATGCTGTTGTTCTCGGATTTGAGTCATTCTTTCGGGAGGCTGATCCAGCATAATGGCAGCTTGGGCAGGGTTTATCACCTCTTTATTATAATACACTCCCATCTGACAGAGGACGACGTCCAGAAGCACTTCATTCAAGAGCGGGACAGTCATCGACACTGGTGGCCAACAAAAGAAGGAAAAGATTCAGATAACAAAAGAATCTGAGCCATGTTTCCATCAGAAGCGCATACCCTGAACCAAGGCTCAGGTGCATCCGAAAAGAAGCTTCGGTGCATCATCAGGGTCTAAACCCATGCACGTCAGCAGTGGAGCCTCGGCACATCATCAGGGTCTAAACCCGTACGCATCAGCAGTGGAGCCTCGGCGCATCATCAGGGTCTAAACCTATGTGCGTCAGCAGTGGAGCCTCGGTGCATTATCAGGGTCTAAACCCATGAGCGTCAGCAGTGAAGCTTCGGCAAATCATCAGGGTTTAAACCCATGCGCGTCGGCAAAAAAACTTAAAATGGTACAGAAAGATATGGTAAAGAATGATGAAACCCACCAATCATCGCCGGCCGAACGTCGACGGGCGTCCAGAGGACATCATCCGTGGCAGCCTCTACAGGATCTTTTCTTTTGCCTCGTCCTCGGCCAGCACCGCCATGAGAAGTCTTGGGAGCCATTTCGTGAAAGAAGAAAGTCAGAGTTTTTTTAAAAGAAGAACTCTAATGAGAAAGCAAAGAAAGGAAGAACTCTCTCTCTCTCTCTCTCTCTCCATCAGATGCCTATTTATAGGCTTAGTCGCACGCGTGAACCGATGAAGTGTGACCTCAGCCATCGCCTCAGGTTCTGTGAGGAGATAACTGCAAATAAATCCAAAAAGATCATCATTAATCTTCTTGGTTATCGAAGCGTTATCATTTGCATTAACTGAGAGGAGCATGCGCCCCATCACTGATGCGCGGAGTATCCATGCGCCCGAACAGTCATGCGCCCCGACCACCATGTTTCTTATTCAAAGTATTCTAAAACTTGACAAAAAGTTTTGAAAACTTTGAAGGGGGTTTTGTAGAAGCATGGAATTTCAGGACCAGAAATCCCATACGCCAAATATTATATGCGCCAGGGAGCTCAGATGAAGTATTTGGCACAGCAAATAGCAAAAGCATAGACATTAAAAGAAGATTTTTATATAAAAGACTATTACATGTCTAAAAAAAGAGCTGTACAAAGGAGAATTTCTACAAAAAAAGACCCTAAGTCTACAGCTAGGCGCAGCAACCACCCTGCGCTCTCAAACAGGCGCATCTCGCCATGCGCTCTCAGCCAGGCGCATCCCTTCAGCAGCTCAGTTATGTGCATCCTCAGTTATGTGCATCCCTTCAGCGGCTCAGTTATGTGTATCCCTTCAGCAGCTCAGTTATGTGCCGTCCTTTCAGTCAGGCGCATCATGAAGTCTCAGCATATGCGCCATCAAATGCTTCGACTAATAAAGCATTTATTGAGCAGAACGAGGGTGGACAATCAACCCTCTAGCTGGAGGAAGAGCTCTCCAAACCAAGGAAGAGGAGAGCACCGCAATCGACCCGCGGCTAAATGAGCAGCTTTCAACCCAACCAGAATGGGCAACACCCACTCTAGCAGGAGGAGCTCTCCCAAAGCCCAAGGAAGATGATCGGAGCACCGCAATTCTGATCTGCAGCTCTTCCAACATAACGGAGATGAGGCTCGAGCATCCCGATCTTTGGATGCAACAGGCACCTTCCGTCTGCCTCACAAGCCCTTAACTCTGACTTTTGGATGTAACAGTCACCTTCAAGTGCATCAATGAAGACAATGTGTCGCATCTTCACCCTCGGAGGCATCTCGTCAATAGAATGTCCTCGAGCAAACAAGTTTATTTCGGGAGGACATGAAAGAATGAGAAGCAAACTCTCTCCATGCCACTATTTATATGCCGGGCAAATCAAACCCATGCGCCAAGTGGCTGGCTCTCCGAATCCCGTGCAATGAATTTGTATTAAATAGGTGATGAACCTGACGCTTCGAATTTTGCCAAGAAATGGCTATTTAAAGCACTCGAAGAACGTAACAGTCGGACCAATAAAGACGTGTCATACAAAGCGGATGCGCCGGTCAGACCGCGTATCATACAGATGCGCACATCAGCACCAAGCGCCTTATGAGGATGCGCCCCCATGCGTCCCCATACGCCTAGTAGAACGCAGATCGATAAGCCCACTCAAAGGCCCATCACCTGTCAATAACATTAAATGTTGAACTCTGACAGAGTTGGCAGTACGTCCCCCGAGGACTGAACAGTTGACAGCTTTTTCAGAAGACGAAGCATCACCGACGTCAGCATCATCATTACTTTCCTTCGGCGGTTACAAGCCACGTGGCCGCCCAACCATTCGCATGCGCCCCCGCAGCTATGCGCCCAAATCTTTGTATGCGCCCCAAAAGCCGTACGCCTCGGACTTTTCTCTGATCCCTAAAGACAGAAGTCAAGTCACTACTGAAGCCTCGCATGTGCCTCAAAAGCCGTACGCCCAGACTGGTTCATGACTCCTAAAGGTTACAAGCCAAAGTCTCCTCATGCGCTCAATCCCAGGCGTATCCTATCTGACCACTCTCTACCAAATCCGAGATCTTTGAGCCATGGACCTACGACACGTGTCCTTTGACTCGATTCAGCCTATGAAGGGGTACTAATCACCCAAGATCTCAGCAACTGAAAGATCCTCTCCATTGCTAGGTGTCAGCTCGATCGCAGCCCACAAAGGCAACATGAAGGATTCAACTCATCAATCAGAGCGCATCGCCCATGCGCCTCCATCAGCAATCACCACGTGGCGTTCCTACAACCAAGCGCATCCGACATATGCACGCATGAGCAGCCAGCCTGCAAGCTATAAATAGAGGGATCATTTCCTTCTTCTACATCTACGAACCTACGGAGAGACATATACAGAGACAGACCTACGAATACAAACAGAGAGGCAGATACAGACACTCAACGTCTTCTTCCCCTCCGTAAGCTCCGGTACCCAGAGCAACTCAGACCTTCAGAGAACCGAGAACCGTCGTCAGATAGTCAACGGAGTCAACGTATTACCACTTGCTCCATCGGCACAAGGGACCCAGATAAACAAAAGTGTACTCCTAGGACTACGTCTAAGTCCTACATTGTAATACTGTTCTGTTTGTAATTGAAATTTACAATCAAAAATTTTTAATAGCAAACAGAAATACCTGTCCAAAAGTTAAATTCTGGAACAGGTACAAAATTATAATTTTGGGTCAAAACGATGTCCGCCGTTGGACCTGCTTTGTACCGAAATGTGTGCCAAAAACTACGGTCTCTAAAGTTGTCAAACTACATGTCTAGAAATTTGTTTTGATGAGTCGAACCCAACGGTATGTCCAATTTTAGATTTCGGTGGGCCGTGCACAAAATCGTCTGTTGAGTGGGATGGTGGGCCCGCCAAAATGGCGTCCCAGTCAACGATCTCAGAATCGGACCAAACTTGGCTCACAGGACCAGAAAAATATTTTGAGTCCAATGGCGTAAGGTTCGTCGTGATTTGATGAGTGTGCACAAAGTTGTGACTTAATTTGAAAGGGTCGATACGGGGTATCTCGACGGATACGCACTGATTTCGCCGCGCATATGCAACGAAATCGGGTTCTATCGGTTCCCACACGTCGACAACATCCATACGCGCCTTTCGATACGTCTAGTGTACGACTACGTCGCCCGGTTTGTCAGGGCGCACGCCGTATCGGCTGTTTTTCTACTTTTTGAAAACATAATGTATAATTTTTCGTAAAACTTTAACAACGTGTAACTATTTACACACTAGATGAAAAGTGAATCCAGAAGGTGTGTTACAATCTCGGTTATGTTCTTATTCTTTGCCTTCAATTAGTTTCTACAAAATTTTAATGCATAGAACGAAAATTGGACAACGAGTTGATGTTTCAAAACAGTTTTTAAAATTCCAAAAAAGTGGTTTTTCTCCAACTTTGTCTCGATTTTTCGAGCAAGTTGGATGGCCATGTCAAAATCCACCTGGGGAATCTCGAAGAGGGTCATGTGGGCTTTCTACACGAATTTACAGAATCAAAAATAAACAAGAATTGAGAGAGAAATCGTACGGTAAAGTTAGGTACCTTGATTTTAAATTTTGTCGATGTTGTTTCCGTTGCCGTTGTCGCGGGGTGCTGCTGTGCTCGCGGACAGCATTTCGGAGAGAGGGTAGGAGGAAGGAGGGAGGAAGAAGAAGGAGGAAGAGAGGATTGGGTTAGGGTTTACGTTTTTTTTGTCAAATATATATATGCGTATATATATAAAGGGTTATGGGGGGGTTTCGGCCTAAAATAGGTTACTGGAGCTTTTGCTCAAGGGTCGGCCCCCCTAGTTGTAGCTGCTGCTGCTCATTCACTTGGGAAGAGGTGTGGTCAGTTCCCACATGGTGGGGCCGACCACACTTTGCTTTTTTATTCTTTTCTTTTCTTTTCTTTTCTTTTCAAACTTATATATATATATATATATATATATATATATATATATATATATATATATATATATATATATATATATATATATTTTAATATATATATATATATATATATATATATATATATATATATATATATATATATATATAAATATATATATATTTTTATACATATATATATATTTTATATATATATATATATATATAGAGAGAGAGAGAAAAAAAAATATATATATATAGAAAGAGAGAGGAAAAAAAATATAGAGAGAGAGGAAAATGTACCTAAGGTCGACCTTAGGTAAGTTACCTAAGGTCGACCTCATTTTCCTCACTTTACAACATTTTTTTCTTGAATATTTTTTTATGGGATTGATCTACACCTTATTGATTGGCAACATACCAAATTTCAAGTGATTATAATATTGTTTAGCCCCTTATATATTGTTTAGCCCCTTATATATATATATATATATATATATATATATATATATATATATATATATATATATATATATATATATATATATATATATATTTTATATTTATATATATATTTTATATATATATATATATATATATATATATATATATATATATATATATATATATATATATATATATATATATATAATATATATATATATTTTTTTTTTATATAAAATATATATATATATATATATATATATATATATATATATATATATATATATATATATATATATATATATATATATATATATATATATATATATTTATATATATATATATATATATATATATATATATATATATATATATATGCCATAATTTATTTTAAAAACCAAATAACAAATTTAACTTTATCTATCCAAGTATTGAATATATATATATATATATATATATATATATATATATATATATATATATATATATATATATATATATATATATATATATAGGTTATATTCATTGAATGGGTTCCCTCCTGACCGATCCCTCTCCCCCCCCCCCTTGTCCCCCCCCCCCCTTGTCCCCCCCCCCCGGCCCGCTCCGTCGTCCGACGTCCCCGCCCTCCCGTCCTCCAGCCAGCCGGCTCTGACGCCCTCACTCAGCGCCCACCGTCGACGGCGAGGTCTCTTACGCCACGTGTCTCCGTACCCCGCCACCTCCCCTTCCAAGGCGGGCGGTCTCCTTCGTTCGACCGGCTGGACCCCGACCGGCCGCTCCCGCTTCGGGCTGCGGCGTCGGCCCCCCCCGCTCCTCCCTCCCCTCGATTCTGGGATCTCCTCCTCCTCGGAGCTACCCCTCGTCACCTGCCGCCTTGCCCGCCAGAGTCGGAGGGGCTCCTCTACTCGCCTCCTCTTCGAGCCGGGCTGTCCCGGTCGCGCCGTGCCCTGCCATCTCGGAGTCGCATGGCGTGGGGCTGCACGTTTCGTTAGGTAGGGATGGACAGACCCCCGCCGTTCTCGATCCCGCCGGTCGGCGACCCCCCTCCCCTTCTCCCCCTCCCTTCTTCCTCCTCGCGCTCGCTGGTCGCAGGAGCTCGTCGCCCTGGTCGAGCGCTCCTCGGCGTTGCTCCGGCAGACCCAAACCGAGGAGGCGCCCCCGCTGTGCTGGCCCTCCCTGGGCCAAGACTCTCAGCCACCGGGAGCTGTGCTCCGGCAGACCCTAATCGAGGCGGCGCCTCCGCTGTGCTGGCCCCCCTGGGTCGAGACTCTCAGCCACCGGGTGCTGCGCTTCTTGCCTCACCGTCGGCCGCTCCTCCTATGTGGTGGCCGCATCTCCCCGCACCCGGCGTACGTCGACCGGTCGACGCGCGCTCAGCAGGCACGCCCTCGGTTCTCCCCCCGGTGGCGTGTTCGGAGCCGCGAGCGTCCCATCCGTCCTGTCACTCCGTGTGGGCCTGCAGCCTTGGGGGGAGCGCGCCTCGAGTCTCGAGCGTTGACGCTCCCGTCGTCGCTTCCTCGGTAGGCCCGCCAGAGGACTCTTGCACGCTGTTGCTTTGCACAGGGATTTCTAATTCTCCCTCTGTGGGCCCCTGCCCTGTGGAGCAGCACGTGGATGCCCCCCTTGCGCTGGAACCTGAAGCTCTACTTTGCGCTGTTAATCCCGTTCATTTCCTTGCGCTGCACGTGGGCCCCCCACGTGACAGCCTCCTCTTACTTTCCTCCTGCGAAGTTGGCCCAGCATAGGTTGGCCCCCTCCACTCTCGTGGGACCCATGGCTCCCCATTGTGTCTCCTCTAATATTCATCTTGTGCAGTTGACTCAGCCCAGGCTGCCCTCCCCCTCTCGTGGGTCCTCCGGCTCCCCAAGCTGCCTCTGCGCTCCTGACGGGTCTATCCTCCTCCGTGGGCTTACAACTTCCCGTACCCTCCCTCCGCGCCTGTCGGTCCCCATCCCCGCCACCCCATCCTTGCAGACGCACGTGCGGCCTCCCTTTGGTGCGCCTTGCAGTTCCCTCTCGGGCAGCTCCCTGCTGGGCCAGGCAACGGTTCTCCAGGCTGTCGCCTGCGAGGCTCTCTCCCCCCACAGGCCTTTGCATGCTCGGGTTCTTCCTTGGATCAAGCCTCCTTTCCCCCGGCAGTTACTGATGTGGGCATTCACGCCGGCGACCGCCTCCTTCCAACGCCACCCAACGGTGCTCTCCCGAGCTTCCTGACAGATCCCCTCTCACTTCAGGCCCTTGCCGATGTTGCCCCCTCCTCGAGGCACGGATCGCCCTCGCCCTCTGGCCTGGACCCTTCAGTTTCCAGAACCCTCCCCAGCTCCCCCTCCTTCGCAGATGTCCTGCGGCCTGATCGATCTCAATCTGGCCCTATTTCGGCCGCGGAAGTAGTCCTGCCGGACGTCACTCTGACGCCACTGCAGGACGGATACCTTATCCGGGTCCCCTTCTCCAACGAGGAGATTCGCTCTCTCTCTTCCCCCTTCATCAGGACTTTGGTACTCAAGTTCGGATCCGGATGCCCTAAAATTACTTTCGTTCGGGAGGCCATCACCAGATGGGGACTCTCGACGACATTCCGGATTGCTCCTCTCGACCCCAAATACCTGTTTCTTCATCTTTTCTCCGACCAGGACTACAGCAAAGTGTGGGCGAAAGGCACGACTAAAATTGACACTCAGTTTGTCAAGATTGTCAAATGGTCAGCGAACTTTAATCCCAAGATCGATTCGACCATCATCACCTCCTGGGTCACCCTTCCCAATCTCCTCCTAGTGTGTTTTCCTGCTGCAGCCCTTAAGAGGATCGCCAGCTCTTTCGTAGTCCTTGTGGCCATCGCCGAAGAAACGAGAAACCTCTCTAAATGTAACTACGCAAAGATTTGCGTAGAACTGGACCTCACAAACGAGCCACCCAAACTGATCGAGATAGAACTCGGAGATCAGTCATTCAGCCAAGCGCTGGTTTACGACAACAGCATAATTTTCTGTCAACACTGCCGGATGTGCGGCCACTCTCTTCAACACTGCTTTCGCACTCATCCAGAACTCAAGAAACCTGTCCCCAGGAAAGCGCGCGATACAGGCACGGCACCCCCATCCCGCCCCTCAACACAGATCCCCTCCAACCCCCCTTCTCCCGCTCGGAGTTCTCCCATCCATACCGTCTCTATCTCTGCACCACCCCCTTCTCTCACCATCACTCTCCATAATTCCTTCGGAGCGCTAGACTCGGACCCAGCTGAGGGCGCTCCAGAGACGCCGGTATCCGATTGCCTTCCTAACCCCCTATCCCCTTCACTCGCCATCACTCTCCATAATTCCTTCGGAGCTCTAGACTTTGATCCGGATGATTGCTCTCCAGAGACGCCTATCTCCGGTGGCCTCCCTAACCCCCCATCCTCTCCCCATACCGACCTCGTCCTCATTCCCCTCCAAATCCCCCCTTCACCCCTACCTCTCCCGAGGCTACCCTCCAAGCCTCCTCCTCCGAACTAGTGATTCCCAGTGTTCAGCCTAAGGCCAGTCTCAGATCGCACTACAACGGTGCGGTAGCTGTCACGCCCCAGTACCGAAATACTGGGACGGACTAGGCCAGCTACTCCGTATGAGGTATAAAACGTCATACACCGATCGTGGCTGTCAATCTTGCTGGGTATCCTAGCATGCAAGCAGTCTATGGCCTAAATCTGATCTCATATCCGCAGGCAATAATCGATAAAATAACGACAAGAGAGATAATCATATGAAAAACAGGAAATACTCATATGATAATCAGAGAGTCTACAATAAGAAATAATGTAGACAAGAATACCTTCCCACACAGTTTCCTCATGGTCAGAAACTGAAGCACGTCCTCCAAGTCAAGTCTGGAAGATCCACATGGCCGGTCACAGGCAATCTGGGAACAGTCCAGGGTTGGTCAGGCCAACCGTAGCAAGTACCAGAAAGGAAGGCTCAAGGACGGGCGAAGAAAACCAATAGGATATAATATGACAGGAATAGCATCTAAAAATAGTAAATAAGGTAAGGGATCGTGCGGTACCAATGCACGATTACAGAATATAATGCAGCAATCCAACTACTAATACGTAAGTAACCAACAATCATCACAATCATCCTAACATCCACTAATACTTGCATCGCCAACTGGAACTCGTAGTCTGTCATCGGAACAGTAACCCATCCCAACATTAAACAAGAACAAGGGAATGAATTACTGCACCGGGACAGCGTTACGTGCCAGCCAGCTTAGCAAGCAACAAGCCAAACAAATATATAAATAAGCGGCCACTCAAATGCCAACTGCTGTCTATGTGGAGGTTGGGTTACCCCAACAATGCAATATAGGAATCCTCAGATCGTGCCATATCCCGCAAGGGCTAGCGAGGCCAAATATCGCATAGCAGGTTGGTATGCACGGTCCCTCGGAAGGCCACCGTGCTAAGCAGGAGTACATATAGTAGTCGGATACTGCCATATCTGTGGCGGCCAACCCCGACGCGCCAGGACGAGCCTGTGGCGGCCGGTAATGCACGATCTCGGGATTCCGTTCCCTCCCAATGCTTCTACCATTTTTAGTTGCCTAGATTAACCCTACATTTATCCGGAATCACATGCCGTGGTCACATGCTCATCCTCCTAGATGTCGTACCTCAGTACGAGAACGCTAAGTAAGAATCAGCCTCGGCACCTATAGTCCCAGTTGTGATCCATCCTTAGTGTTATGCAACAAGCAAGCAAGCAATCCTAACCACGCTAAAACGATAGGCCAACTACCAGATACCCGTGCAGGTAATCATATAATATAGCCAGAATATCAAGATGGCATCGCAATGCCATATAATCATGGAAGTAGCACCTCAAAGTGCCAATAGACAAAGGGCACCGCAGTGCAAGGTCAGGGCCAGTACCTCACAGGGTAAGCTGGACTTATAGCACGGATACAGATAGTCAGGTCTAGGACAAGGATAACTCTGTCAGTCACGAGAAGTCATCTGCCCACATCGTGGCATGGATATCAGGTCAAGTACAAGATCAGAACCTCTACTATAATTAACATCTCAAGTATATATGGGAGCCTAGAGCTCCAATCATCCCGTCGGTCTATCCACCAGATCAATCTAGCAAGAGTCTCCCATCCATGATGGGGTGAATATTATGTCAATAAAGACAACCACCAAATACCAAGCTCATCCCCCTAACAATGCTAGGCCCTCTAGCTCACAAGAATCCTCCGAGTCAATGATCACAGGCTATCAGCAACTAAGTCTCCCAACTACAGGAATACAGCAAAGGTACTAGGTTTGAGCATTTGGGAAGTCGAGTAAAAATCATATATTGATATCCTCGATATTCTATTCGTTCCGCGAGACACTCGCACCAATATCAAAATCCAAGAGTCCTCAAGACATATCTGATCAAATTAGAACATCACCAAAGAACTAGTAACACTATCTAAGAATCCACTTAGTCTACCATAACCACTATCTCAATATCATATCTCCTCATAGTCAATCCTCGAATAAGATCATAATCCCAACACATGGGTCAACACTAATCAACGCCGTCGGAAAATGGCAAGGATTGCGTGAACCACTCTGGATCAGATCCACAACCCTTAAACCAAACAAGGACCAGGGTTGCAGACCTTCACCCGAGTAGAACCGCTCTCCTTACACAATCCGACGGACAGGACAGATAATGGAATAACAACTAAACTAGAACACCATCTAAAAAGAAGGGTCACAGGTCAAGAGTCCAATGGGTGATACCGTCGAAAAGGCAAGGATTGCGTGAACCACTCTGGATCAGACCCACAACCCTTAAACCAAACAAGGACCAAGGTTGCAGACCCTCACCTGAGTAGAACCGCTCTCCTTACACAATCCGGCGGACAGGACAGATAATGAGATAACAACTAAACTAGAACACCATCTAAAAAGAAGGGTCACAGGTCAAGAGTCCAATGGGTGATACCGTCGAAAAGGCAAGGATTGCATGAACCACTCTGGATCAGACCCACAACCCTTAAACCAAACAAGGACCAGGGTTGCAGACCCTCACCCGAGTAGAACCGCTCTCCTTACACAATCCGACGGGCAGGACAGATCGAGACGCTAGGCGACTAATCTAGTCGGGAGTCTACCTAGCAGGCAATGAGATCAGGGATACTATACCAAGAAGAATATGCATGATTTCAGTCCCGCAAACTAAAGGAATGGCACTGCCCAATCCTTCGAACCAAATTCCCAACCGGGAATTATGGAAAAATCTGGCAGAGTCTCCTTTGTATTCTGGACGGAAGCACCCTACGAATTGGGGCTAAAATCTACTCGGCACAACCCGCCGCAGAATCGCTATTCGAGAACACTAAGTCTCGGCCTCCAGTAGCACTACGATGCGTACTGGGCACCAACCCTAGCCGAGAACACTAAGTCTCGGCCTCCAGCAGCACTACAATGCGTACTGGGCGCCAAACCAACACATGCAGCAAGAATCGCCACGCAGGGCACACCAAGACCCACAGTCATACCCAAGCCACAAACAAAGTCATAAAAACAGTTAGCCAAAGCCGTTACCCGACCGCGAGTCGGACACGGGGCATATGGGGACGATCCATACATGTGAGTCGTGCTCGTGTCCTCGGAGGTGTGGATGACCCATCCGAGTTGTCCGATACGGTCTATTCCGGTATCGGACCAAGCTATCCTAAGTTATCATCATGGCAGTTCTACTACTAGGCTACACTAATCATGGTTATACAGTTTACAAGTACAAATTAATTAAATACAATAAAAATCTAGGAGAGAGGGCAAGAGCCGTCGATGAGCAAGAGATACTTGCCTAGAGGGCTCGGCTAGGTAAGCAAGTCTTCGGTGATCTGGATCCAAGCTAGCACGTCCATCGAGGTCCTCAGAATACATAATAACAATCATTAGAATTAAATATTAAAATAATAACAGGAAGCATGGAGGATGGCAGGAGGCTATACCGTACGGGTCCCGCAAGCAGCGCAGGGATCTGGCACGAAAACTGAGGCACGTAGACCGATACGGGGACGCAACCCAAGACGTACACGTAAATCAAGACGTGCACGAGAATCAAAGAAATCACGAATATCAGAATGGCACACGAATCAACGCGACACGCAAATCGAGGCGTGCACGCGAATCGAGACGGAGCGAGATTCAAGGAAGCACGCAAATCAATGCGGTATACAAGTCGATGTATGCATGCAAATCGATGCGGTACGGAGTCCAAAGTGATACACAAACCAAGGCGGCACGTAAATCCGTACGTATACGCAAATTAATATGGCACAAAGTCCAAGGTGGCACATATACCAAGGCGGCACGTAAATCGGTACGTGTACGGGTCACGAGGCAGGAACAAAGGCCGAGACACGAGGATCGAGGCAACACACAAACCGAGGTGGCACGATGCCAGAGAGCACGGGGCTCGAGGCGTCCCGCTGTCCAAGGCAGCACGTGGATCGGGGTGCACAAAAATTGGGACAGCACGCACACCAAGGTACGCGCAACCCGAGACAACACAAAATCAAGAGGCACGGAGTACGGGGTGACACAGACACCGAGGTGCACACATCCCGAGGGGTTCGCACCCCAAGGCAGCACATAAACCGAAGAAGCGCACGCTGTACGAGTGCACACTGCACAAAGCAGCGTGCTGCTCGAGACAACACGTGACCCGAGGCACGGAGATCGAGGAAGAGAGGCAGGCGGAGGGGCTCACCGGGGTGCTCGGCCAGACGGGGCTGGTCGCCGCCGGCGGAGAAGACAGGGAGAGGGGGAGATCGGGGCTCACCGGGGTCGGTCGGGCTCCGGCGGAGGGGACAGCAGCAGCAGCGGTGGTGGTGCTGGTGGCGACGGAGGAGGCCGGCCGAGAGGGAGACGGCGACGGCGACGATGATGGTGGCGCTGGTCGCGGCGGAGGAGGCCGGCTGAGAGGGAGACGGCGACGATGATGAGGGCGGTGGCGGTGGAGACGAGGGCGCCGGAGGCGCTCAGGGGGCCGGAGGAGAAAGGGGGCGGCTGCGATGGTGGCGGGCGCAGGGAACAGCAAGAGAGGGAGAGACGGAGGTGGCGACGGTGGGAAGTGGTGCTGGCGGCGGTGGGAAGTGCTGGGGGTGATGGTGGCGGTGGTGGCCGGAGCTGGCCGGGGAAGAGCGGGAGAGAAGAGAGTGAGCTCGAGAGAGAGAGCGGAGGGAAAAAGGAAAGGGGGAGGGGGCTGGTCCAGTGAGGAGTCGGGAGAGAGAGAAAGAGTGAAGAGAGGGGGTGGTGGCGGCTGAGAGAGAGAGGGGAGTGAGGGTTTGGGTTAGGGTTTTCTTTTGGGGTAGATATAGGAATCAAGAAATTTAATAATAATAATAATAATAAGGATAAAATTACCCCCAAGAAAATAATAAAAAATTCAAGAATACCCCAAATTCAAAATTCTCAAAATACACCAATACAGTCATATACCTATTTCCAAAATAGGGATCTGACATCCTACCCACCTTACAAAAATTTCGTCCTCAAAATTTCGAAACCATGTAATATAGGATTTTCAAAACTAGTACATATAGGTACCATGAAAACTCTACCCACCTTACAGAAATCAAGTAATACAATAAGAAACGAACAAAATCTCAATATGAAAACATCAAAGAAAAAATGTCTAGCTACACAAATCAACTCATGAAGTAAATCCAAAACACCGAATAGGACCTCGAAAATCAAAGCCCCATAGATCAAAACAAGTACGAAATATTGAAAACAATATCAAAAACCTGAAATCCCCACTGCATGAAAATCAACAAAATCATAAAATAAAGGATACATGTCTCAAACCAGCGACCGTAGTTCCTAATATCGAAAAATGTGTCATGATCTTTCCTTGCCACGCCATCCGAAATGGCTGCAAAAGATGCATCAGGATACTATAATCGAGCGGTTGTAACTTTCGTTACCACGCCGTCATGGTATACTAGGGTCACCCGGTACCTTGACAAATACCCAAAACGAATCAATTCCATAACCCAAATATCCGAATCACTAAAATCACAAAATCTCTAACTGTATAACGAGTCCTAGAAAACCATCGAAATCCAAAATCCAGGTGAATCGTAACACACATCCGAAAATATCTTCAATAATAACCACAAGATAGCTTTTCTAGGAAAATACTCCATATCCGTAGAAAAATATTCCAAACCAAGGATCCATATCAAAATGTAATGTATAGAAAGTATATCTATAAACAAAATAATATCTGAATAGATAATCATGAGTCCGGAAATATCCCGAATCCAAGGAGCTGAATTCATACAAGAACATCCACTGGATACTCAACAAATGTTAAAATATCCAATCTCAGAGTCCAGATGGAATCTTCATTCCGCAGCAATCCAGCCAACGCTCGAAGAGGGCGATAATGATACTAAGTCAACACGAAGTCAACGCACGAAAGGGATAACAAGAAATCAACCAAGGTAAAACACCGGTAGAGAGTACAGAACCCAAGACAGATAATCAAGTAACCCAACGATGGAGATAAGATGACATCTCATTGGATAAAACGATCGACATGACCAACTATAGGATCACATCGATCAAACAAGGATCAGGGGTAGATAACAACAAATGAGACAGGGCAAAGCAAAATAGGTCCAGGTAGAGATGGGGACCAATTCACAAGTTTAAGGGAGCGAAGGGCAAGTGTAGCAAGTTAGAATCCTAAGGAATAGTGGACTGAGATCAACAATCATGTGATACCCAACAATATCTCAAAACGAGACCTGCATGGGCCCCCACTAAAACCTTGTCACGCCCCAGTACCGAAATACTGGGACGGACTAGGCCAGCTACTCCGTATGAGGTATAAAACGTCATACGGCGATCGTGGCTGTCAATCTTGCTGGGTATCCTAGCATGCAAGCAGTCTATGGCCTAAATCTGATCTCATATCCACAGGCAATAATCGATGAAATAACGACAAGAGAGATAATCATATGAAAAACAGGAAATACTCATATGATAATCAGAGAGTCTACAATAAGAAATAATGTAGACAAGAATACCTTCCCACACAGTTTCCTCATGGTCAAAAACTGAAGCACGTCCTCCAAGTCAAGTCTGGAAGATCCACATGGCCGGTCACAGGCAATCTGGGAACAGTCCAGGGTTGGTCAGGCCAACCGTAGCAAGTACCAGAAAGGAAGGCTCAAGGACGGGCGAAGAAAATCAATAGGATATAATATGACAAGAATAGCATCTAAAAACAGTAAATAAAGTAAGGGATCGTACGGTAACAACGCACGATTATAGAATATAAGGCAGCAATCCAACTACTAATACGTAAGTAACCAACAATCATCACAATCATCCTAACATCCACTAATACTTGTATCGCCAACTGGAACTCGTAGTCTGTCATCGGAACAGTAACCCATCCCTACATCAAACAAGAACAAGGGAATGAATTACTGCACCGGGACAGCGTTACGTGCCAGCCAGCTTAGCAAGCAACAAGCCAAACAATTATATAAATAAGCGGCCACTCAAATGCCTACTGCTGTCTATGTGGAGGTTGGGTTACCCCAACAATGCAATATAGGAATCCTCAGATCGTGCCATATCCCGCAAGGGCTAGCGAGGCCAAATATCGCATAGCAGGTAGGTATGCACGATCCCTCGAAAGGCCACCGTGCTAAGCAGGAGTATATATAGTAGTCGGATACTGCCATATCCGTGGCGGCCAACCCCGACGCGCCAGGACGATCCTGTGGCGGCCGGTAATGTACGATCTCGGGATTCCGTTCCCTCCCAATGCTTCTACCATTTTTAGTTGCCTAGATTAACCCTACATTTATCCGGAATCACATGCCGTGGTCACATGCTCATCCTCCTAGATGTCGTACCTCAGTACGAGAACGCTAAGTAAGAATCAACCTCGGCACCTATAGTCCCAGTTGTGATCCATCCTTAGTGTTATGCAACAAGCAAGCAAGCAATCCTAACCACGCTAAAACAATAGGCCAACTACCAGATACCCGTGCAGGTAATCATATAATATAGCCAGAATATCAAGATGGCATCGCAATGCCATATAATCATGGAAGTAGCACCTCAAAGTGCCAATAGACAAAGGGCACCGCAGTGTAAGGTCAGGGCCAGTACCTCATAGGGTAAGCTGGACTTATAGCACGGATACAGGTAGTCAGGTCTAGGACAAGGACAACTCTGTCAGTCACGAGAAGTCATCTGCCCACATCGTGGCATGGATATCAGGTCAAGTACAAGATCAGAACCTCTACTATAATTAACATCTCAAGTATATATGGGAGCCTAGAGCTCCAATCATCCCGTCGGTCTATCCACCAGATCAATCTAGCAAGAGTCTCCCATCCATGATGGGGTGAATATCACGTCAATAAAGACAACCACCAAATACCAAGCTCATCCCCCTAACAATGCTAGGCCCTCTAGCTCACAAGAATCCTCCGAGTCAATGATCACAGGCTATCAACAACTAAGTCTCCTAACTACCGGGATACAGCAAAGGTACTAGGTTTGAGCGTTTGGGAAGTCGAGTAAAAATCATATATTGATATCCTCGATATTCTATTCGTTCCGCGAGACACTCGCACCAATATCAAAATCCAAGAGTCCTCAAGACATATCTGATCAAATTAGAACATCACCAAAGAACTAGTAACACTATCTAAGAATCCACTTAGTCTACCATAACCACTATCTCAATATCATATCTCCTCATAGTCAATCCTCGAATAAGATCATAATCCCAACACATGGGTCAACACTAATCAACGCCGTCAAAAAATGGCAAGGATTGCGTGAACCACTCTGGGTCAGATCCACAACCCTTAAACCAAACAAGGACCAGGGTTGCAGACCTTCACCCGAGTAGAACCGCTCTCCTTACACAATCCGGCGGATAGGACAGATAATGGGATAACAACTAAACTAGAACACCATCTAAAAAGAAGGGTCACAGGTCAAGAGTCCAATGGGTGATACCGTCGAAAAGGCAAGGATTACGTGAACCACTCTGGATCAGACCCACAACCCTTAAACCAAACAAGGACCAGGGTTACAGACCCTCACCCGACTAGAACCGCTCTCCTTACACAATTCGACGGACAGGACAGATACTGAGATAACAACTAAACTTGAACACCATCTAAAAAGAAGGGTCACAGGTCAAGAGTCCAATGGGTGATACCGTCGAAAAGGCAAGGATTGCATGAACCACTCTGGATCAGACCCACAACCCTTAAACCAAACAAGGACCAGGGTTGCAGACCCTCACCCGAGTAGAACCGCTCTCCTTACACAATCCGGCGGGCAGGACAGATCGAGACGCTAGGCGACTAATCTAGTCGGGAGTCTACCTAGCAGGCAATAAGATCAGGGATACTATACCAAGAAGAATATGTATGAATTCAGTCCCGCAAACCAAAAAATGGCACTGCCCAATCCTTCAAACCAAATTCCCAATCGGGAATTCTGGAAAAATCCGGCAGAGTCTCCTTTGTATTCTGGACGGGAGCACCCTACGAATTGGGGCTAAAATCCACTCGGCGCAACCCGCCGCAGAATCGCTATTCGAGAACACTAAGTCTCGACCTCCAGTAGCACTACGATGCGTACTGGGCACCAACCCTAGCCGAGAACACTAAGTCTCGACCTCCAGTAGCACTATAATGCGTACTGGGCGCCAAACCAACACATGCAGCAAGAATTGCCACGCAGGGCGCACCAAGACCCACAGTCATACCCAAGCCACAAACAAAGTCATAAAAACAGTTAGCCAAAGCCGTTACCCGACCGCGAGTCGGACACGGGGCATATGGGGACGATCCATACATGTGTGTCGTGCTCGTGTCCTCGGAGGTGTGGATGACCCATCCGAGTTGTCCGATACGGTCTATCCCGGTATCGGACCAAGCTATCCTAAGTTATCATCATGGCAGTTCTACTACTAGGCTACACTAATCATGGTTATACAGTTTAGAAGTACAAATTAATTAAATATAATAAAAATCCAGGAGAGAGGGCAAGAGCCGTCGATGAGCAAGAGATACTTGCCTAGAGGGCTTGGCTAGGTAAGCAAGTCTTCGGCGATCTGGATCCAACCTAGCACGTCCATCGAGGTCCTCAGAACACATAATAACAATCATTAGAATTAAATAATAAAAGAATAATAGGAAGCACGGAGGTTGGCAGGAGGCTATACCGTACGGGTCCCGCAAGCAGCGCAGGGATCTGGCACGAAAACTGAGGTACGCAGACCGATACGGGCACGCAACCCGAGATGTGCACGTAAATCGAGACGCACACGAGAATCGAGGAAATCACGAATATCGGGATGGCACACGAATCAACACGACACGCAAATTGAGGCATGCACGCAAATCGAGACGGAGCGAGATTCAAGGAAGCACGTAAATCAATGCGACATACAAGTCGATGTATGCACGCAAATCGAGACGGTACGGAGTCCAAAGTGATACACAAACCAAGGCGGCACGTAAATTCGTACGTACATGCAAATCGAGATGGCACAAAGGCCGAGACACGAGGATCGAGGTAACACACAAACCGAGGTGGCACGATGCCCGAGACAGCGCGGGGCTCGAGGCGTCCCGCTGCCCAAGTGTAACACCCAGCTTTCCAAATGAGGGTATTTTGGTCATTTTTAAAATTTTAGAATTTAAATTGAATTATTATTATTATTTATAATTATTGTGATTTTTGAGTGATTTTTAGAATAATTGTTTTTGGTGTTTTAGAGACTTTGACTTAAGTTGACCTTGTAGACTAACCTAGTGGCTAACCTAGGTCTTGACTAAGATATTAGGATTTGAGAACCTAGGTTGACTTAAGTTCATGAGGATGAACTCATTGGGATTAGTTTGGTGAAATTAGGAATTAGTTTAGTCTAAGAATGGCTTGTGAAGTCACAAGTCATAATCATGACTTAAACTAATTAGGAGTCAACCAACTTGGCAAAACCCTAGATCTAAACCCCATGGCCAGCCACATGACAGCCCCCCCCTTCTATAAATACTCTCCTAGGGATTAGGGCTAGCCTCTCTCTTAGGGTTTATCAAGTTTTTAGAAAGAGGTAAGTTTCATCTTCATAAATTCCTATTAAATTCATTTCAAGTCCTTTTTCCTTCAAACAAATTCCAATAGGCTCTAAATATTGTGTTCTTGTTGTTGGAAATAAGTTTTGACAGGGAGCAAACAATTTGGAGAGCTTTTGGTGGTTTGAGAGATCCTTCTCTTTGGAGCTTTTTGGGGGTTTGAACACCTATAGGTATAATCCTATTTAATGCCTTTAAATTCTGTCAAAAATCATTTTAGGAATGCCCTAACCCTAGCCTAACTATAGAAATAGGGTTTCCCAAGTTTTCGTGTCGTTTCGTGTCCATTCTGGACACGTATCAGTGTGTATCACTGAGTGTTTGATGAAATGCCCCAATAGGCATTTCGTGTGAGATTTTGAAATCCATTTGAATAGGAAGCTAGCCCTAGGTGTCGTCTAGGGATTCCTTGTGTCGTGTGCTATTATTCGTGTCGTGTCGAGTCGTGGGGAACACGGGACACGCGAGTGCGGGTGCGAGCGCGCGGGCACAGTGCGTGCCCTGCTGCTCGGGGGCTATTGTGCACTCGTTTCTCCATGTAGACATGTGAAATTTGGTATAGGGATAGGGGCGATGACTGACACGAGGCTCGCAAAGTTTCACGAGTCCTCGTGTCGTGTAGGACACGCTATTCAGGGTGCACTGGGCAGCTGTGTGTGCGTGCGTGTACTGTGTGTTGTTCTGTTGGTTTAAATCAATTTTTAATGTTTTAAATTATGTCTAAATGTTTAGCTAGATTCTAAATATCATGTTTAAATCCTTGCTACACCATGTTACACATCGTTTGGGTTTTAGATTTGTGTTTTGGTTCGAATCATTGGAAGAACAGTGCACTCTGATACATGTTCTGAAACTGTATTTTCCTAAACAGTTTTAATCCTCTTTATGTTATTTTTTTTCATTGTCATTGATTCCTACATGTTACATATTATATTAGCTAAGTAATTTTCACTCGAGCTTTGGATTGTATGTGGGATTAAGGCATTGGTTGTGAAGGTTCCTATGTGCATTATTGTTGTCTTTTTTTTCCTGAAACAATTAACCTGAGATGTCAGCCCTCTAATTTTGAACTGTCAATAGCTGAGAATGTAATTTACTACTGAACTGATTTTGGGGTTGTTAAATGTCTGAGATTTATCAGTATAGAGGACTGTTGAACCCTTGTTGTGCTTTGAGCTCATTTCGAATTATTGTTGAACATTTGAATTCATGAAGGCTTTGGAAGGTGTAGAATGGGATTTTAGTTTTAAATTTGAATCTTAACTGTATGATACTTGTTATTACTTCCCATGTTTTTTCCAGTCTTCACATAACCTGAGATGCCACTGTCATTTGTTATGGAGAATTGTTTTTTTTTGCACTGTTCATTTGTAAACCTGGGATTAAATCCTGTGGGTGGTGTTATTGTGAACTGATTTTCTTTGTTCATTGCCTTGTGTTGAGATTCAGCATTAGTTAAGTTGATTGTTAAACCTGTGAATATAACTGTTGTCCAGATTGTTCTCTTTGTTACCTGAAAATGAAGTTGGACTGTGAAAGTTCATTGTATAACTTGAATTTCTCATTTATTCAAATTTCTGAAGTCTAAGGAGGCTTGGTTGTTTATTAAACTGATTTTCCTTCCTTTTCTTTTCAAGAGCATGAGTTCATTGTATTGATTCAATAGGCTAACTAATATAAATTCCTAATCTGAAACTGGGATTGATTCCTTTCCTTTCAACTATTGAACTGAGTTTTTTTTAAAACCTGAGATTGTTTGAATGATTTTTGTTTAAACCTGATATGGTATGTTTTAGATTGTATAATGATTTAGTTGTGTTCAGCTCTTAAAACCTGAGTTTGGTTTGTTTTGCTAACTGAGTTTGATTCCCAGTCCCTTCTTTACCTGAAATGAACTTTCTTTTTTGTCCTGGCATTTAAATTAGTTTACTGTTGATATAGGATGCATTTCCAGTTATCTATTAAACTGAGTTTTGGTTTTAAAACCTGAAATGGAATGAACACAAACCTGAGTATTCCCTTTATTTCGAGAACAAAACCTGAGAATGAAATTAAACCATAATATTACTTGATAAATTGATTTCCTTGTATTATATTGAAATGTTGGATATCATAGAAACCTGGAATTGAATGTTAAACCTGAGCATAGTTTCACTACACTGTTTAGTTAAGAACTGATTCTTCCTTTTGTCCTTGATTTCTGAGTTTGAAGTGTTTATAACCTGGGAATGATTCTAAACTGTTTTAAATCGATTTCCTTCTCTTTGATTGACAAGAACATGAGTTACATTACATTGATTCAACTATTTCCTTCCAATAGGCTATAAGCTGAGTTCACATTAATAGATTTCAATGAGTGACTGCAAACTGAATTTTCATGATTTGTGTAAACTGTTTTTGAACTGAAATGATTGCAAACAGAGTTCCAAATTTCATTCCCTTGTTAATTTGAGTTGTGACTTTTGGAGAGGGTAATGTTTTGTTGAAACTGTGATCCCCTTAACCATGATTCTCCATTACCTAAGAATGAAGGCTAATGGAATGTCTAAATTGTTTGAACTGTTGGAGTTTTCTTTTGAATCAAATATGTGAATGCAGTGTTGCATTTTACCTGGGATCATGTTGGACTGACCTGGTGTTTGATCCCAGTCTCTCCACTGTGTTCCTCATCCTCTGCTACTCACTGTCATACTGTTTTGCCTTGACACCATGTTCACTCACATATCACTCACATGCCCATGACACTAACACACCCTTATACTATATCATATACACACAACCATATTACACAGTATTTTCCTCACTGATTTCTCATGTCTGAACACACACACACATACACATGTTCTCATGAGTTTTTCCCTCACTCTCTATGTGTATATATATATATATATATATTTATATATATATATATATATATATATATATATATATATATATATATATATATATATAAAAGCTTTGTTATATATATATACAAGCTTCCCTATATATATGTGTTTTGTATTTTAATATATATATGATATATGTGGTGTCATGATATTGGGATATTTTGTGTTATGTTATAGTGTGAACATAGGGTATGGGTAATAGGGCTATAGGCTATATACTCTATTATAGATTTTAATCAGTATACCAAAGTGTGTATTGGTGGGCTTGACATGGTATTGCCTAGATTAGCCTAGAAAACCTAGAATAGCCTTGTTAGACCTAGAATAGATTTGCTAGACTAGTGTAGACTTGTTCGACTTAGGTTTGACTTGGTTGACCTAGTTTGACTTCTAGGGTTGACCAGAGTTGACCAAGAGTTGACTTTGGCCTAGATTGACCTAGATTCATGTAGAACGTATTGTAGTGCATATTATTACCATTCTGGACTCATAGTGACTTGTGCTGTTCTAATAGGAGACAGACACCACTCCTCGAACAGTCTATATTCTCTCATATTCATCGGTTACAGGCGAGTACATTCTCTGATCATTTCATATCTTGTTTAGGATTATATTCCTGCTTTAGATTACTTTACATGATGCTGACACGTTGGAAACACGGATTAGTACTATATGGATCTGGTTGTGCGATGTTATCCCCTTAGCGGATACATCGGGTATTCGTGTTCGTGTACTTTATCGGGAACATCGTGTACTTCTTGTATTTGTTACATTCGTGTACAAAACGTGTGAATCGTGTATAATCATGTTTTCACATGACCTTCGTGTACAATAACATAACGTAGCTGGATCCTTGTGTATTGATTGGGGCGGGGGAGTAGAAGTGGTTATGTTTTCAATCCAGTAGATTACTCGTGTACAAACCTCTGTAGATTACTCGTGTATAACATCGTGCCGTCTACATAACCATCTTGTGCTCTGAATCACTAGCACTGTTAGTTCTCTATATATTATAGCTATTTACTTACAGTCTCTCTCTTTTATCATATTATTCTTCAGATCCTGTATCTTACTCTCTAGCATGTTTATATTTCTAATCGGTTATGATTTTGTTGAGATGTACTGTACTCGCTCCCGTCCTGACTGGACCTGTTGAAAATTTTACAGTGAATGATGAGGCTCTGGTGTCTATCCCTCTTGGTGCAGCATTAGACATCACTAATGACTTGGACCTGCTGGCAGTTGATGTTACTTCCATTAGTTTAGGATTGCCTTACTATTTTAGGATTACTGTTTTAGACTTGAGATATTCTGAGATGTATTTATTTTAGTCACTTAGCTTCTGGATTTGTATCTTGGTGATATTACATTCCTGGTTGTTATCTATCTTTATCTTTCTATCTCATTCCTGTTCTATCCTAGATGTGGTTGAGTTATTTCTGTTATGTCACCCCCATTCGGGGAGTATAACTGTATATTACCCTTATCTGTTAGATGTTATGACCTAGGACAGCGTTCTACCGCCGACACTGCAGCGTAGGCTGGACGTACCCACGTCACGTGCCCTTATTCTAGGGTGCGGGTCGTGACACGTTTTTAGTGGTGGCCCATGCAGGTCGAGTTTATGTAGTGGTATTCGAACTAGAGTATCACTACAGCCTACAGTAGGATTAGGATATATTTTAAGGGTACTCAATCACAGTTAGGATTCCTTGAAAGATTCCTGGGACGACCCTTGAGAATCTTATTTAACTTCAATTTGAAATCCTTTCCCTTGTTTTGTTCGCTCTCACTCCTTGATTATTGAATTTAATTTTTGTTGGATCGTTGTTGATTTTGATTTTTCCTATCGAGATAAATTTTATAGCCTGAGTTACGATATTTTCTGATAACATATATTGACGGGAATACAGGGATGGTAAGACGTCTACATGATTATGGAACCTGTAGTTTATCGCAGCCATATTAGCTGGCGTGGCAGAAACATGGAGACCTGGCTTCGGATGTACGTATCTTGGTTGTGAGATTTGGAACTTCTCGCAGCTATACTAGTCGGCATAGCGAGATTTCCAGACGACATGATTGTAGAGGTGCATACCCTAGTTATGGAATCTATCGTTATTCGCAGCCTTACTTACTGGCATGGCGAGGACTCTGAGTAACATGATTTTGGACAGACGCATATGATTATCAGATTGTATCTTGAGAAGGTTTTAAACATGTCATATCTATCGTACCATTCTGTTGTATAATTGTACCCCATCATCAAATAACTTAGGAGTAGGAGTATGAGTAGGAGTGGCCTAGCTGTTACTATAACCTTGTGTAACTTCTTGCAATAAATTCTTCCTAATACAATGAATTGGTGTTTTTGCTAGACCTTGACTTAGATTTGATATTGTAACTCTGGTTTCAAAATAGTTCTTTTTTTTTAAAACAGATAGGCCGAACAGATTTTATCATTATTTTCTTCTTGCCATTGATTTTGTATTACCCTAATATATATAGTAGACACAGATACTTGCCTGACACGTATGCATACTACACTTGTTTACCAACCTATCTAAATGCATGTTAACATGATTAATGTTAAGTTCTCAAAATCCTAGTATTCCAATACAGTACAGTATCAGTGACTAGTTCTATGTTTTTCCATATTAAATTCGTAATTTAAATTTAAATTTCGTGTTATTAGTTTGCTTACATCACTACACATATATGTTATATACAGGGCTTTATTTCAAAAATTTTGGTTGAGTTTTGTGTTGAATTGTCAAATCTGAGACTGTGTACATAGTAAACCCTTAACCTTGGATTCTAAGAGTTTAGTTCAAATTGCAGTTTTAAATTGTAATATTTTGAGCCGTATACATGGTTGTGTGCAGGTATATAATGTTAGGTTCATACTCTTACATGTTAGGTTGTGGTTGTGGTAAACATTGAGTTGGTTTTGATGCTCGAATTCTCTAAAATTTTGAAAACTGAATTCATGTTAACATTTTTACACTGCTATCAATATGTGTAGTTCAATTTCAGATCTAATATATAATGATGAGCTAAACTGAATGATTGAACCCCTTTATTTCAAGTTTTAACCCATGTACACTTAACACTCTACACTAATGTTCACAACTGCCATGAAAACCTAAACCTTCATCTCTATGTTATGTTCATGTAGCCATATAGATATACATATATACACGGTTAGCCATGCATGTTAGGAGTAATAGCTTGTGCCTTGTAGATTGCTTAACTAATATGCCATGAATAGTGTAACTTGATAGCTATAGTTGAGACCCAAATCCTCCTATAACACCTTCATGTATATGCCACAAACCACATGACCCTTGCATAATGTTAGCTTTTCCCTCTAACACTCTCTCTTCTATATATATTAGATTGTGATTGAATTCAATGCTATTGACTTTCGTTCCTTAAACTTTTGGTTATGTTTTTTTTCTTAAATAGTACCCTTTATAGATGATTGGTAGTTGTCTTATTTTATTTTCTTGATAAATACCAGTTTTATATATAGGATGGTAGACTGCTGTACAGCCTTAATGATTGTTGTGTTTTGTCCTTTCCAGTATGGCACCCATGACCCGAGCCTGTCGCCTGAGAGCAGCTGCAGCTACTGACAGTGTGCTTCCACCTCCTATTGCTCAGGAGGTAGTGACCCCTCAGGCTGACCCAAGGGTAGTGGCACCTTCCGCCATCGAGGAGGTGTCAGCACCCTTACCAGAGAGTTTTCCACCACCTGTTACTCAGGAGAGAGTGGCAGTCTCATCTGAGACCAAGAGTCCTTCTCCGTCTCCTCCTCTGCCTCCAGGAGCAGTACCCCATACCATACCCTCGACAGATTTGTTTTCTGACGGAGATCAGATATCCAGACTTCTCCGGGATGTGTTGGAGACACAGAGAGTTCAGACTGAGATCCTGAAGGAGCAGGGTCGTGGGATCCAACTGCTGTAGGATTTGGTACATTCAGGAGGGGAGCCTAGTTCTAAGAGGACGAGGAGCAGTGTATACCCAGAGCCCCGTGAGCACCCAGACTATCAGCCTCGACCAGGTAACCCAGTCCAGACTTCTGTTGAGCAGAGGCCAGCTGAGAAGGTGCCTACATGCACCTTCTGTAAAAAGCCTGGACATGTGTGGGGCATCTGTAGGAAGATAAGAGGAGGGTGCCTGTTGTGTGGGTCAGCTGCACACAGGCTGCGAGACTGTCCTGCTGCACTTATCCCAGCCAGGACTCCGCCTTCGGAAGGGAGTTCCAGCCACCAGACCTAGTTGGAGGTGAGTCCTTGACCTATATCTTAGCCAGTCTTTGAAATTGATACTCTCTACCATATTGTTGTATGTTTTGATACCTTGTGATTGCCTAGTACTGTAGCATGTTGGTGTAACTAGATGAGACCCCAAACTGATATTACATGCCATGACCCCATAGGTTACATTTTCCAACTGGATGATTTAAATAGGTTTCTGAGACTTTGTTTGTGGGGGTTTGACCTAGGAGGGGTACGATCATTTTAATTTCGAGGACAAAATTTTTCTAAGGTGGGTAGGATTGTAACACCCAGTTTTCCAAATGAGGGTATTTTGGTCATTTTTAAAATTTTAGAATTTAAATTGAATTATTATTATTATTTATAATTATTGTGATTTTTGAGTGATTTTTAGAATAATTGTTTTTGGTGTTTTAGAGACTTTGACTTAAGTTGACCTTGTAGACTAACCTAGTGGCTAATCTAGGTCTTGACTAAGAGATTAGGATTTGAGAACCTAGGTTGACTTAAGTTCATGAGGATGAACTCATTGGGATTAATTTGGTGAAATTAGGAATTAGTTTAGTCTAAGAATGGCTTGTGAAGTCACAAGTCATAATCATGACTTAAACTAATTAGGACTCAACCAACTTGGCAAAACCCTAGATCTAAACCCTATGGCCAGCCACATGACAGCCCCCCTTCTATAAATACTCTTCTAGGGATTAGGGCTAGCCTCTCTCTTAGGGTTTATCAAGTTTTTAGAAAGAGGTAAGTTCCATCTTCATAAATTCCTATTAAATTCATTTCAAGTCCTTTTTCCTTCAAACAAAGTCCAATAGGCTCTAAATATTGTGTTCTTGCTGTTGGAAATAAGTTTTGACAGGGAGCAAACAATTTGGAGAGCTTTTGGTGGTTTGAGAGATCCTTCTCTTTGGAGCTTTTTGGGGGTTTGAACACCTATAGGTATAATCCTATTTAATGCCTTTAAATTCTGTCAAAAATCATTTTAGGAATGCCCTAACCCTAGCCTAACTATAGGAATAGGGTTTCCCAAGTTTTCGTGTCGTTTCGTGTCCATTCTGGACACGTATCAGTGTGTATCACTGAGTGTTTGATGAAATGCCCCAATGGGCATTTCGTGTGAGATTTTGAAATCCATTTGAATAGGAAGCTAGCCCTAGGTGTCGTCTAGGGATTCCTTGTATCGTGTGCTGTTATTCGTGTCGTGTCGAGTCGTGGGAAACACGGGACACGCGAGTGCGGGTGCGAGCGCGCGGGCACAGTGCGTGCCCTGCTGCTCGGGGGCTATTGCGCACTCGTTTCTCCACGTGGACACGTGAAATTTGGTATAGGGATAGGGGCAATGACTGACATGAGGCTCGCAAAGTTTCATGAGTCCTCGTGTCGTGTCGGACACGGTATTCAGGGTGCACTGGGCAGCTGTGTGTGCGTGCGTGTACTGTGTGTTGTTCTGTTGGTTTAAATTGATTTTTAATGTTTTAAATTATGTCTAAATATTTAGCTAGATTCTAAATATCATGTTTAAATCCTTGCTATACCATGTTACACATTGTTTGGGTTTTAGATTTGTGTTTTGGTTCGAATCATTGGAAGAACAGTGCACTCTGATACATGTTCTGAAACTGTGTTTTCCCAAACAGTTTTAATCCTCTTTATGTTATTTTTTTTCATTGTCATTGATTCCTACATGTTACATATTATATTAGCTAAGTAATTTTCACTCGAGCTTTGGATTGTATGTGGGATTAAGGCATTGGTTGTGAAGGTTCCTGTGTGCATTGTTGTTGTCTTTTTTTTCCTGAAACAATTAACCTGAGATGTCAGCCCTCTAATTTTGAACTGTCAATAGCTGAGAATGTACTTTACTACTGAACTAATTTTGGGGTTGTTAAATGTCTGAGATTTATCAGTATAGAGGACTGTTGAACCCTTGTTGTGCTTTGAGCTCATTTCGAATTATTGTTGAACATTTGAATTCATGAAGGCTTTGGAAGGTGTAGAATGGGATTTTAGTTTTAAATTTGAATCTTAACTGTATGATACTTGTTATTACTTCCCATGTTTTTTCCAGTCTTCACATAACCTGAGATGCCACTGTCATTTGTTATGGAGAATTATTTTTTTTGCACTGTTCATTTGTAAACCTGGGATTAAATCCTGTGGGTGGTGTTATTGTGAACTGATTTCCTTTGTTCATTGCCTTGTATTGAGATTCAGCATTAGTTAAGTTGATTGTTAAACCTGTGAGTATAACTATTGTCCAGATTGTTCTCTTTGTTACCTGGAAATGAAGTTGGACTGTGAAAGTTCATTGTATAACTTGAATTTCTCATTTATTCAAATTTCTGAAGTCTAAGGAGGCTTGGTTGTTTATTAAACTGATTTTCCTTCCTTTTCTTTTCAAGAGCATGAGTTCATTGTATTGATCCAATAGGCTAACTAATATAAATTCCTAATCTGAAACTGGGATTGATTCCTTTCCTTTCAACTATTGAACTGAGTTTTTTTTAAAACCTGAGATTGTTTGAATGATTTTTGTTTAAACTTGATATGGTATGTTTTAGATTGTATAATGATTTAGTTGTGTTCAGCTCTTAAAACCTGAGTTTGGTTTGTTTTGCTAACTGAGTTTGATTCCCAGTCCCTTCTTTACCTGAAATGAACTTTCCTTTTTGTCCTGGCATTTAAATTAGTTTACTGTTGATATAGGATGCATTTCCAGTTATCTATTAAACTGAGTTTTGGTTTTAAAACCTGAAATGGAATGAACACAAACCTGAGTATTCCCTTTATTTCGAGAACAAAACCTGAGAATGAAATTAAACCATAATGTTACTTGATAAATTGATTTCCTTGTATTATATTGAAATGTTGGATATCATAGAAACCTGGAATTGAATGTTAAACCTGAGCATAGTTTCACTACACTGTTTAGTTGAGAACTGATTCTTTCTTTTGTCCTTGATTTCTGAGTTTGAAGTGTTCATAACCTGGGAATGATTCTAAACTATTTTAAATCGATTTCCTTCTCTTTGATTGACAAGAACATGAGTTACATTACATTGATTCAACTGTTTCCTTCCAATAGGCTATAAGCTGAGTTCACATTAATAGATTTCAATGAGTGACTGCAAACTAAATTTTCATGATTTGTGTAAACTGTTTTTGAACTGAAATGATTGCAAACAGAGTTCCAAATTTCATTCCCTTGTTAATTTGAGTTGTGACTTTTGGAGAGGGTAATGTTTTGTTGAAACTGTGATCCCCTTAACCATGATTCTCCATTACCTGAGAATGAAGGCAAATGGAATGTCTAAATTGTTTGAACTGTTGGAGTTTTCTTTTGAATCAAATATGTGAATGCAGTATTGCATTTTACCTGGGATCATGTTGGACTGACCTGGTGTTTGATCCCAGTCTCTCCACTGTGTTCCTCACCCTCTGCTACTCACTGTCACACTGTTTTGCCTTGACACCATGTTCACTCACATATCACTCACATGCCCATGACACTAACACACCCTTATGCTATATCATATACACACAACCACATTACACAGTATTTTCCTCACTGATTTCTCATGTCTGAACACACACACACACATACACATGTTCTCATGAGTTTTTCCCTCACTCTCTATGTGTATATATATATATATAAGCTTTGTTATATATATATACAAGCTTCCCTATATATATGTGTTTTGTATTTTAATATATATATGATATATGTGGTGTCATGATATTGGCATATTTTGTGTTATGTTATAGTGTGAACATAGGGTATGGGTAATAGGGCTATAGGCTATATACTCTATTATAGATTTTAATCAGTATACCAAAGTGTGTATTGGTGGGCTTGACATGGTATTGCCTAGATTAGCCTAGAAAACCTAGAATAGCCTTGTTAGACCTAGAATAGATTTGCTAGACTAGTGTAGACTTGTTCGACTTAGGTTTGACTTGGTTGACCTAGTTTGACTTCTAGGGTTGACCAGAGTTGACCAAGAGTTGACTTTGGCCTAGATTGACCTAGATTCATGTAGAACGCATTGTAGTGCATATTATTACCATTCTGGACTCATAGTGACTTGTGCTGTTCTAATAGGAGACAGACACCACTCCTCGGACAGTCTATATTCTCTCAGATTCATCGGTTACAGGCGAGTACATTCTCTGATCATTTCATATCTTGTTTAGGATTATATTCCTGCTTTAGATTACTTTACATGATGCTGACACGTTGAAAACACGGATTAGTACTATATGGATCTGGTTGTGCGATGTTATCCCCTTAGCGGATACATCGGGTATTCGTGTTCGTGTACTTTATCGGGAACATCGTGTACTCCTTGTATTTGTTACATTCGTGTACGAAACGTGTGAATCGTGTATAATCATGTTTTCACATGACCTTCGTGTACAATAACATAACGTAGCTGGATCCTTGTGTATTGATTGGGGCGGGGGAGTAGAAGTGGTTATGTTTTCAATCCAGTAGATTACTCGTGTACAAACCTCTGTAGATTACTCGTGTATAACATCGTGCCGTCTACATAACCATCTTGTGCTCTGAATCACTAGCACTGTTAGTTCTCTATATATTGTAGCTATTTACTTACAGCCTCTCTCTTTTATCATATTATTCTTCAGATCCTGTATCTTACTCTCTAGCATGTTTATATTTCCTAACCGGTTATGATTTTGTTGAGATGTACTGTACTCGCTCCCGTCCTGACTGGACCTGTTGAAAATTTTACAGTGAATGATGAGGCTCTGGTGTCTATCCCTCTTGGTGCAGCATTTGACATCACTAGTGACTTGGACCTGCTGGCAGTTGATGTTACTTCCATTAGTTTAGGATTGACTTACTATTTTGGGATTACTGTTTTAGACTTGAGATATTCTGAGATGTATTTATTTTAGTCACTTAGCTTCTGGATTTGTATCTTGGTGATGTTACATTCCTGGTTGTTATCTATCTTTATCTTTCTATCTCATTCCTGTTCTATCCTAGATGTGGTTGAGTTATTTCTGTTATGTCACCCCCATTCGGGGAGTATAACTGTATATTACCCTTATCTGTTAGATGTTATGACCTAGGACAGCGTTCTACCGCCGACACTGCGGCGTAGGCTGGACGTACCCACGTCATGTGCCCTTATTCTAGGGTGCGAGTCGTGACACCAAGGCAGCACGTGGATCGGGGTGCACGAAAACTGGGACAGCACGCACACCAAGGTACGCGCAACCCGAGACGACACAAAATTAAGGGACATGGAGTACGGGGTGACACAGACACCGAGGTGCACGCATCCCGAAGGGTTTGTACCCCAATACAGCACGTAAACCAAAGAAGCGCACGCTGCACGAGTGCACACTGCTCGAGGCAGCACACTGCACAAAGCAGTGCGCTGCTCGAGGTAACACGTGCCCCGAGGCACGAAGATCGAGGAAGAGAGGCAGGCGGAGGGGCTCACCGGGGTGCTCGGCCAGACGGGGCTGGTCGCCGCCGATGGAGAAGACAGGGAGAGGGGGAGATCGGGGCTCACTGGGGTCGGTCGGGCTCCGACGGAGGGGACAGCAGCAGCAGCGGTGGTGGTGCTGGTGGCGACGAAGGAGGCCGGCCGAGAGGGAGACGGCGACGGCGACGATGATGGTGGCGCTGGTCGCGGCGGAGGAGGCCGACTGAGAGGGAGACGACGACGATGATGAGGGCGGTGGCGGTGGAGACGAGGGCGCCGGCGGCGCTCAGGGGGCCGAAGGAGAAAGGGGGCGGCTGCGGTGGTGGCGGGCGCCGGGAACAGCAAGAGAGGGAGAGACGGAGGTGGCGGCGGTGGGAAGTGGTGCTGGCGGCGGTGGGAAGTGCTGGGGGTGATGGTGGCGGTGGTGGCCGAAGCTGGCCGGGGAAGAGCGGGAGAGAAGAGAGTGAGCTCGAGAGAGAGAGCGGAGGGAAAAAGGAAAGGGGGAGGGGGCTGGTCCAGTGAGAAGTCGGGAGTAAGAGAAAGAGTAAAGAGAGGGAGTGGTGGCGGCTGAGAGAGAGAGGAGAGTGAGGGTTTGGGTTAGGGTTTTCTTTTGGGTTAGATATAGGAATCAAGGAATTTAATAATAATAATAATAATGAGGATAAAATTACCTCCAAGAAAATAATAAAAAATTCAAGAATACCCCAAATTCAAAATCCTCAAAATACACCAATACAGTCATATACCTATTTCCAAAATAGGGATCTGACAGTAGCAGGGGCTCCGTACTCTGCCGATCCTCCTTCCCCCATGCCCGGCCATGGTTCCTCCTCGCCCGCTCACCGGCAGATTTTGGCAGGCTCAGAAAACGGGTTTCCTTGATCGAGACAATCCTCTTTGCGCACTAGCGAAGTGTAAAGACTCTGGCTCTTCCCCTTCGGCAGTCGCAGTCGTTAACTCGAGTTTTGATGGGGCCCTTGTATCGGTCAGTACCAGCCCCGAAAACAACTATCTCAAGAAAAAGAAGAAATCCAAGAAACAAAGGCAGCGTACGGCGATGACCACGAGATCCGCCGCAAAGCTGCAAAATACCCCTGCCTCCTCCCTTAATGCCTAACATTCTTTCTTAGAATGTTCGAGGCATTGGGAATAAACAGACATTGAATCGGATCATCAGCCTTACCAAATCCAATCGGATTGATCTACTTGTCATTATTGAACCCAAAATACCCCACAAAAGAATGAAAAAAATTCAACTCAAGCTGGGATTCCCTTCCGCAATCTTCGGATGTCACGACATTTGGATCTTCTTCTCCACTGATTTCTGCTTTGGCATTAATAACGACTCCCCTCAGGCCCTCTCCTGTTGGGTAGAGCATCCCGCCTTCAAGTCCCGCATCCTTCTTTCGGCCATCCACGGTAGCTGCAGCATCCCGGAGCGTAGAGTTCTTTGGAAGCTTCTATCGGGGCCCTCCCTTCCACACGACGATATGCCGTGGCTTTGCATCGGAGATTTTAATACAGTTTCTTGCAGAGAGGATGTCACTCCCCAATCCTGGAATACGTATTTTAATACGTAAACCGATAAATTGTATTTACCTTGTATTTATACTATATTTATTATGCTGTATTTTTTCATGCATTTCCCAAAAATATTTGACAAAATATTATTTCCTAATTTATTTTCTGCATTCGGGCCTACAGTTTTGGCTCATTTAGGTAACCTATTCTTGGTTCACCAATGGTTCATCATGAACCCTTTGGTTCATCATGAACCCATGGGTCCAAGATCTTTATATAACTCATCTCAATCTCTCTCCTCTCATTTACTTCCTCTCATTTATTTCCTTCACCAACCAAGACAAGTACCAACTTGCTCAAGAGATGGATCCATAATTTTGTCAATGATTTCTTACAAAACTATTTGCCAAAACATGTTCTTCTCCTCAATCTATACTAGTTTAGAACTTGGAAATTTCCATTTTGAAGCTTTGATTTTTGTAGATCTAAGTTTTAATCATTTTCGGATTTCCTTGGTCTTGATCTATTTTCGTTGGGGTTTTGTGGGTTTTGATGCTTCCATGTGGAAGAGAATTCTATTTCACCCAAGATGGAACTTTGGAAATCCGGATTTGGAGTTCGGATGGCCAAGTTGTGATGTTTTGAAGCTTTGGGTTCAACCATGGTGTTCTTGCTGTTTGGAGAAGACAGTGAGCAGTGTGCAGAGCTTCTTAGCTCACGCCACTGAGCTGCGCGCGCTCCTTAGCGCTGCGTACGCAGGCTTGGGTACGCTTCCTGTTGGAAGCGTGTCTCTTGTGTGCGTGACTTTTCACGTACGCTGTCTCTTGTGTGCGTAACTTTTCACGTACGCTGTCTCTTGTGTGCGTGACTTTTCACGTATGCTGTCTCTTGTGTGCGTGACTTTTCACGTACGCTGTCTCTTGTGTGCGTGACTTTTCACGCACGCTGCCCTGAGTAAGCCTGCATGACTTTTCACGCACGCTGCCCTGAGTAAGCCTGCGTGACTTTTCACGCACGCTGCCCTGAGTAAGCCTGCGTGACTTTTCACGCACGCTGCCCTGAGTAAGCATGCGTGACTTTTCACGCACGCTGTCCTGAGTAAGCCTGTGTGACTTTTTACGCACGCTGCCCTGAGTACGCCTGCGTGACTTTTCACGCACGCTGCCCTGAGTGAGCCTTCGTGACTTTTCACGCACGCTGCCCTGAGTGAGCCTGCGTGGCTTTTCACGCACGCTGCCCTGAGTAAGCCTGCGGGACTTTTCACGCACGCTGCCTTGAGTGAGCCTGCGTGACTTTTTACCCCTTGAGCGTGCGTGCTTTTGTGCGTACGCTTTTGATATTTTGTTAGATATTATATGCCTATTTTATATCCTTATGCCTTTTGTCCCGAGCATGATATGAGCACTAATGTGACCCCGGAGAACAAAGTGTTCCAACCTGATACATGTACCTGAATGTCCCAATTCTTGTTTATGCTCGACAAATGACTCGTAACTCTACGTGGCGTATTTGCAATAATGCATTACACTAAGAAGGGTAGAACATGTTGACATACTGATTGACATGGATCCTCCTTGGGGTACTCGTACTAAAGTACGGACTTTAGGAGGATAATCATGCAGGCCACAGCATGTGAGTCCAAGATTTCACCTAGGGTTAAATTAGGCAACTAAATGTACTAGATGCATGGGGAGGGCAAAATTCCGAGATCGTGTTACACCAGTCGCCTTGAGATATTGTCTTGACGCGCCGGCTGGTCTCCACGGATACTGTGTCATCTGCAATGAGTGGATGACTGTATCCGATTAATTCCTGCCATATATTATATGTTTTAGCAAGGTGGCCTTACGAGGGACCTGTGCTCAATCATACCTGTCTACGCGAACCCCTGGGTTGGCTAGCCTTGCTGGAAAGATACGATCTGAGGATTTCTACATAACATGATGCGAGGATAACCTCGCCCCACTAGAAACTCGTAGACTTGATTGGCAGTGAAAACGACTTGCTTGTATCCTATTACCTTCCGTAAATAACTGAGGGAAGCAGGACTGTCATTGGTACGTGATCCAACCCATGTTCTTGTTTGATTGTTGGGTTGGTTATCGTACTATGACAGGCTGTGGACCGGAGTTATGAACGGAAGACTTATTCTGGTTGTGAAGTGCTACTTCTGTGAATGACTGAGGAACATGGTCTATCATGGTACATGATCCAACCCATATTCTTGTTTGATTGTTGGGTTGGTTATTGTGCTGCGATAGGCTATCGACCGAAGTCACGATCAGGAGATTTTATCGTTTATGCCTTTTAACTTATGTGAAAGTTATAGAGTACGACACGTCCCGACTCCATGCGGCACCTTTTGTCCTTGTTTGGTTGTAAGGGTGCCATATGGGTTCGAGGATGTTGTGCTACCCTATAATAGTAGCATAAGTATTACTATTATCAATCATTCTATTTAACTGGGTATTTAATCTTAACTCTTGTGCCCCTTTAGGCGGTACTTGCTATTCGGGGCTGACCTCGCTGGTTTTGTTTGGCCAGATCCCGTAGCAGAGCCTGAGGACACGATCTTCCTCCCTGACATCCATGGTGCATACTAGGAGCATGGCGGTTCGGGGACTCGAGTGGGTTTCTTCTCCACCACTCCTGCTTATACTTTTGCGGCGTTTAGCTACCGGCACCTGTTAGCCGGATTACTTGATATTTTGTGTCAGTACAGAATTATAATTAAATAGACTGCAGCTGTGTATAATTTTGTACTCCTGACTCTCTGAGATAGCTAAATTATAAAGCTAGTCTCTTATGACCATTTTGATGAAGCGTCAGGGACGCCTTACTGCTTTATCTTTAATGTTCATTTAATTGCTGATGTGATTTGATTGATTGAGACATAGAACTCTGTGGGACCATAGGAGACTTGATTGTAGCATGTACCCCCTAGTCTTTCGACAGCCACGATCGTCGTATGACGTTACGTACCTCATATGGAGTAGCTGGCCTAGTCCGTCTCCGTATTTCGGTACTGGGGCGTGACAAGGTTTTAGTGGTGGCCCATGCAGGTCTGATTTTCAGACTTATGGGGTATTGCGAATTATTAGGAGTCTCAATCAAAACTTGTTCCCCTTGAAATTCTGTTTCGAATTCTCTGTCCTTGCCTTGATCTCTAACCTGACTTGCATCCTCAAAATCTTCCTCGTCCGGACTTGATAATCTTATATTCTTCTCTATAGGGGTGCTTCATTCTCAGTAGCGGGTGAGGCCCATGAGGGAGAGTAGCAAGAGCATGGCTCGACTGGGCAGCAACAGGGGAGAGAACCATCCCCAGGGCAGACACGAGCAGAAATAGAACCAGAGGCAGTGCAGCCGCAGGTTATTGAAACTCCTACAGCACCAGCAGCGATGGCAGTACCAGACGCCGTAGCACTCCTGGAGATCATCCGGGGGTTTCTTGTCACTAACCAACAGCAATAGACTCGGCAGCAGGAGCAGAATGCGTTGCTGAACCAAGGGATTCAGTTAGCTCTTGAGAGGAGTGTCGGGGCTGACTCGGGAGCATCAGAAAGGTTTCGTCGCTTGAACCCGAGGTATTTTGATGGCACGGAGGATGCCATCACTGCGGATGCCTGGATTCAAGACATCGAAGCCATTCTTGTGGCAGCCAAGGTTCCAGATGATGAGAAGGTTGATCAGGTTAAACTGGTACTTCAGGATCTTGCCCGCGACTGGTGGGCATCAGAAGAAGTTGGAACAAGACGCCCTGTTCGTTGGACCACCTTCAGTGACAGATTCAAGGCCAAGTATTTTGGTGTAGTAGCTCGATATGAGCTCCAGCAGAAGTTCATCAGTCTCAAGCAAGCAGACAAGACCGTAGATGGGTATACATCAGAGTTCTGCAGATTGTGCCATTTTGCACCAGCAATGGTGGCAACGGAGCCAAAGAAAGCTATGAGGTTCCAGCATGGACTCTATTTGGAACTATTACAGCTTGTGGAAGGACACGACTACCAGACGTTTGACGCTGTTTTGACGGCCGCTCGGAGGTACGAGCTTACCCAGCAGAGGTTGGCATCGAGGATAGGAGGTCAGAAGAGATCTCATTCCCAGGTTGGAGGAGGAGCAATGCAGCGAACATCGGCACCAGCACCCGGTGTACGTATTTATGATGCAGGAGCACCGCGGAGGACGGCCGTGTCAACTAATATAGCGCCAGTTTGGCATCAGTAGTCGAGGAACCAACAACAGCGTCAGAGAGCACCCCAGGGCTGTACATTCTGTGGGAAGGCAGGGCACACGAGGGAGGTGTGCCGGTCAGCGAATGGCTTATGCTTGAGGTGTGGTAGTTCAGACCACCGTATCTCCACTTGTCCTGTGATACAGAGGCCAGGAGGGCCAGCTCAGCAGTTTCCAGCATTGCCAGCTCCGGTGGCAATCCCGAGTGGAGGGCCAGTATTAGCAGTAAGGCCCCTAGCCCAGCGTCTACCAACGCAGGCTCAGATGTTTCGCCATGCACAGGAAGCCGAAGGCCCTCAGAGACAGCAACAGCATGGTCGAGGAAGGCCGCAACAAGGGGCTCCGCGGGGCCAGGCTCTCACATTGACCTTGGGAGAGGCTCTAGCGTCTAGTGACGTGGTGGCAGGTAAAATTCTCGTCACCTCATTTCCCGCTGTAGCATTATTTGATTCAGGCGCTACTCATTCATTCATCTCTGCACAATATGCTACACAGATTGGATTAGAGTTTGAGGCATTGCCGGAGAGGATGGATATACTCACCGGCAATGGGCTCGTAGAAGTTAGCAGAGTGCGCTTTTCATGTCCGGTGGAGGTGTGTGGGCATTTACTGCCCGCATCATTGATTGAATTTCCTATGGGGAATTTTGATGTCGTTCTTGGCATGGACTGGTTGAGAGACAGTCATGCGACAATTGATTGTAGAGGAGGTAGGGTCATATTCAGCGTTTATGGGATGGAGCAGTTCATCTTTACTCGAACCTTAAAGAATCAGGCCGAAGGCGTCATCTCAGCAGCAGTATCAGAGCCAGGACAGATTTCGAGAGTGGTCGAAGATTTTCTCGACGTCTTCCCTGATGAGCTCCCAGGGATACCCCTAGTCAGAGAGGTAGAATTTAGCATTGAGTTGAACCCTGAAACGAGGCCTATTGCAGACAGAGTTTACAGAATGTCGTCGTCAGAACAGGATAAGTTGTATCAACATGAAAAAGAGTTGAAGTCTAAGGGATTCATCCGAGACAGTAAATCGCCCTGGGCCGCGCCAGTGATTCTAGTTCCCAAGAAGGATGGGTCGACGAGGATGTGCATCGACTACCGCAAGCTGAATGCAGTAACAGTGAAGAATAAGTACCCACTACCAAGGATTGATGACCTGTTTGACCAGTTGAGCAAGTCCAGCGTCTTTTCCAAGATCGATCTTCGGTCAGGATACTATCAAGTAAGAGTCCGGGAGCAAGACATACCGAAGACAGCATTCAGATCTAGATATGGGCATTATGAGTTTTTAGTAATGCCCTTTGGACTAACCAACGCCCCCGCAGTATTCATGGATTTAATGAACCGCATCTTTCTGCCGTATTTGGATAAATTTGTAGTAGTGTTCATAGATGACATTCTTGTCTATTCCAGCAGTGAAGAGGAGCATGAGAAACATCTTAGGACTGTCTTACAGACATTGAGGGAGCATCAACTTTATACGAAGCTTGACAAGTGTGAATTCTAGTTAGATCACATTTCGTTCCTGGGGCATGTAATTTCTGGGGCAGGAGTGTCAGTAGATCCGAAGAAGATTGAGGCCGTAGAGCATTGGCCAGTCCTGAGAACGGTTGCAGAAGTGCGAAGTTTCTTAGGACTAGCTGGTTACTACAGAAGGTTCGTGGCGGACTTTGCCAAGATCTCTGCGCCCTTAACGCGTTTGACGCACAAGGACGTAGAGTTTGTTTGGTCAGCTAGCTGTCAGGCATCATTTGAAGAATTGAAAAAGAGATTGATCTCAGCCTCGATCTTGACGCTTCCAGTAGGAGCGAGAGGCTTTACAGTATATTATGACGCATCTGGGAAGGGTCTTGGATGTGTATTGATGCAGCACGGAAAGGTGATAGCATATGCGTCTCGGCAGCTTCGAGACCATGAGAAGAATTACCCGACTCACGATTTGGAGTTAGCAGCTGTGGTGTTTTCACTCAAGTTGTGGAGGCATTATTTATACGGAGATTGGGTAGAGATCTATACTGATCATAAGAGTTTGAAATACGTATTCACGCAGCGAGATTTGAACATGAGGCAAAGAAGATGGTTAGAACTACTGAAGGATTTTGACTTAGATCTTCAGTATCATCCAGGCAAGGCGAATATAGTTGCAGATGCACTGAGTAGGAGAGACAGTGCCTTTATCTTGACCTCGCAGAAGCATATTTTAGAAGACCTTCAGAGTATGGGAATCGAAGTAGTTTTGCCAAGGGATATAGAAAGAATGACCAGTATGCAGATTCAGTCAACCTTAGTAGAGAGGATAAGGGCAGCACAAGCAGGAGATCCACAGATTCAGAAGTTGCGGTCGGAGTGTGAATCAGGCCGTAGGAAGGAGTTAGTGATTCATAAAGATGGTACGCTCAGGTTTGGGAACAGACTATGTGTACCGAGTGGAGACCTTCGGCAAGAAGTTATATCCGAAGCTCATAGTTCTATTTACTCCATTCATCCAGGAGGAACGAAGATGTATCGAGATATCAGGCGGTACTTTTGGTGGAATGGCATGAAAAGAGAGATCGCGAGATTTGTATCCAAGTGTCTGGTATGTCAGCAGGTGAAAGCCGAGCAGCAGAGACCAGCAGGGTTGCTACAGCCGCTTCCTATCCCAGAATGGAAATGGGAGCACATCACGATGGATTTTGTGACCGGTTTACCTAGATCCCCGGCTGGCAAGAATACAGTCTGGGTAATAGTAGATCGACTCACGAAGGTCGCTCATTTCCTTCCCTTCCGAGTTGGACAGACTACTGAACAGCTAGCAGAAATGTACATGAAGCAGATAGTAAGGCAGCACGGTGTTCCAGTTAGTATAGTATCAGATCGGGATACGCGGTTTACTTCCCATTTTTGGCAGAGCTTACACCAAAGTTTGGGAACCAAGTTAAGATTCAGTACTGCTTATCATCCACAAACCGACGGGCAATCAGAAAGAACCATTCAGACATTAGAAGATATGCTACGGGTGTGTACCTTGGATTTTGGCGGATCTTGGGAGGATCACCTTCATCTAGTGGAGTTCTCCTATAACAACAGCTATCAGGCTAGCATTCAGATGGCCCCGTTCGAAGCATTGTACGGAAGGAAGTGCAGGTCCCCTTTGGCATGGGACGACGTCGGAGAATAGAAGTTGTTGGGGCCAGAGATGATCACGCAGACTGTGGAGATAGTTAAGTTGGTCAGAGAGCGCCTTCGAGTTGCACTGGACCGACATCGTCATTGGGCAGATCAGCATCGTAGGCCTCTAGAATTCAGAGTTGGCGACCAAGTGTTTTTGCGGATTTTGCCTACTCGGGGTATCATCAGATTTGGAACCCGAAGAAAGCTTAGTCCAAGATACGTTGGCCCTTTTAAGATTCTCGCTCGGGTAGGCGATGTGGCTTATTGACTTGCCCTTCCACCTTCGTTAACTGGCATACATGATGTGTTTTATGTGTCCCAATTACGTGGGTATATCCCGGATTCGAGTCATGTCCTCGATCATTCTGAGTTAGTCGTTGGTACCGACCTAACTTACGAGGAACAACCCGTATCTATTTTAGACCGGCGAGAGAAGGTACTTAAGAATCGGACGATAAGCCTTGTCCGTGTTTCTTGGAACCATCACACTCCGGAAGAGTCAACCTGGGAGCGCGAGGACGAGATCAGATCTCGGTATCCGCATTTGTTTGACTAATAAGGTATATTTTTGCACCTTATTGACACGATTCCATGCTTATCTGCACCTGCTTGTTTTGCACTTTGTGATGTATGATAATACTGCTATGATAGTTAACTTGTATATGATTGAGCCTTGCTTGCCCTGATTTCACTATCCTGTCTTGGCTGGAATTCCGAGGACGGAATTTTTCTAAGAAGGGTAGAGATGTCACTCCCCAATCCTGGAATACGTATTTTAATACGTAAACCGATAAATTGTATTTACCTTATATTTATACTATATTTATTATGCTGTATTTCTTCATGCATTTCCCAAAAATATTTGACAAAATATTATTTTCTAATTTATTTTCTGCATTCGGGCCTACAGTTTTGGCTCATTTGGGTAACCTATTCTTGGTTCACCAATGGTTCATCATGAACCCTTTGGTTCATCATGAACCCATGGGTCCAAGATCTTTATATAACTCATCTCAATCTCTCTCCTCTCATTTACTTCCTTTCATTTATTTCCTTCACCAACCAAGGCAAGTACCAACTTGCTCAAGAGATGGATCCATAATTTTGTCAATGATTTCTTACAAAACTATTTGCCAAAACATGTTCTTCTCCTCAATCTATACTAGTTTAGAACTTGGAAATTTCCATTTTGAAGCTTTGATTTTTGTAGATCTAAGTTTTAATCATTTTCGGATTTCCTTGGTCTTGATCTATTTTCGTTGGGGTTTTGTGGGTTTTAATGCTTCCATGTGGAAGAGAATTCCATTTCACCCAAGACAGAACTTTGGAAATCCGGATTTGGAGTTCGGATGGCCAAGTTGTGATGTTTTGAAGCTTTGGGTTCAACCATGGTGTTCTTGCTGTTTGGAGAAGACAGTGAGAAGTGTGCAGAGCTTCTTAGCTCACGCCACTGAGCTGCGTGCGCTCCTTAGCGCTGCGTACGCAGGCTTGGGTACGCTTCCTGTTGGAAGCGTGTCTCTTGTGTGCATGACTTTTCACGTACGCTGTCTCTTGTGTGCGTGACTTTTCACGTACGCTGTCTCTTGTGTGCGTGACTTTTCACGTACGCTGTCACTTGTGTGCGTGACTTTTCACGTACGCTGTCTCTTGTGTGCGTGACTTTTCACGCACGCTGCCCTGAGTAAGCCTGCATGACTTTTCACGCACGCTGCCCTGAGTAAGCCTGCGTGACTTTTCACGCACGCTGCCCTGAGTAAGCCTGCGTGACTTTTCACGTACGCTGCCCTGAGTA